>VWYK01121292.1:30110-60180 GCA_013399775.1 Semnornis frantzii
ACACGACCTTTTCGACAGTGGCTTCGGAGCTGGGGCAGGCGTGGAGACCGGCGGGAAACTGCTTGTCTCGAACCTGGACTTCGGCGTTTCGGATGCGGACATTCAGGTAGAGGCTTGGGAGTGGCCCCACCGGTTGCTCGGGTTACGTTCGTGGGGGGTTTAATTCATCGCGTCGGGGTCGGGTGCTTCAAACGCCCGCGGGAGCTCCTTTTGCACCCCCTAAACTGATGAACTAGTTCTGTGCTGCCTCGAGATTTGTGCCACGAGTGCCCTGTCCTCCAGTGGCTCTGGGAATCTCAAGAGGCTGCAGTTAGGAAAAGCTATAGTCTGCTGCAGGTTGGTAGCTGATCCCACCATTGTGAGTGAATGCCATAGTGCCTGTGGGAAGACGTTGCCGTGGGGCTGGGTCCAGCTGTGACTGGAAGGTTTAGTATAAGCTGTGTAAACTATTAAGATCTGTGTAACCATAGAAATTCCATAACTCTGATGTGTGTCTGTTTGGATGCTCTGTTTTTATGGGATGTGCTTGCACAGCTCTGTTAAAGTCATATTCTGAGTGTTGAGGTGCAACCGAGAGAACGTATCTGTGAGGGAACACAGGCTCCTCTGCACTACAGCACCTGTGGTACCTAGTGTGTCCAAGCCTGGTTACCTTTATGGGTCACAGCCTTTGTTTCAGATGTGCTGTGGGTAAGAGCTGTTGAGTTCTCTCAGCAGGACATACATTGTGATCTGCTCATAGGCTGCTGACCTTGGGGCATCCTGCTCCCACTGGGCTGTGAGGTCACGATCACAATGAACTGCAAGTTGTACAGAAATTATTTGTAAGGATTAGGCACATCCCCGCCAAGGGCTCTGGGGCTCACTCATGCTGTAAAGCACTTCCTGTTAAACTGGCTTCCGATCCCTGTGTCCTCGCTAGGGAAGAACAAGCAACTGATATTCCACCTCCTTCATCGGTTAATTCATTCCCGTTACTCCCATGTGCTGATCAGGCTGCACCCACACAATCAGGTTTTTTCAGGTCACCTAGTTACTGAGTAATGCACTTAAAACCACCTCTTTTCCTCACGTAAGTTCTGATTTGGGTTAAATAAGTTCCTTGCTTGTAGCCGGGCCCCGATATGTAAAGCGTGACTCTCTAAAGTCACCTCCGTTTACCCAGCTTCTGCTTTGTGTCCAGCTGAAACTTCGTTTCTGCCAGTGGCTTGGGCTAGGGTATGGGCCATCTTCCACCTATGGCTTGTCTGGGAGAAAAGTTGAATTAATGGATTTACACCTATTTGTCATTATCTAACCTGTATTTTAGTGCTGGCTGAGACGTGGGGATGGTTGTTTCTATGCTAGTCATGTCGTTAACAAGGTGGAGATCCATGCTCTCTGCACCTCAGAGCAACTGCCTTTGAAGAGGGACCTGAGCAGTGGTGGAGTGCTTGTGTCCAGAGAGCTTCTTGAGTGTTGTAAAATGTTTGCCTCCAGTGAGTGAGCACAGGGAGGAACTGACCTGCAGCCCTGTCTGGAGTGCTGTGTGCTTGGGAGGTGGAAGAACACATGTGCTTCAGCAGACACTTGGGCAGTGACTTGTGGGAACAGCTGCAGGCTTTGCAGCAGATGCTACAGGGGGTGGCCCTGTCCCTCAGACGCCCAGCAGCTCTGGTGTCAGTGTGAAGCTTTTGAGGGACAGGGTAGAACATCAACTTGTGGAAGTGAGCTGCTGCAATTGGCTTCCTAAATTTAACAAAACAAGTGGCTCCATTGCTGCCTCTTTAGTTCCACCCTTTGTGCTAGGAGGAAGGACAAGGAGAGGGATTTACCGATCTCAGGTTTTGGGGTATATTCCTGACGGACTGTGTTTCTAAATTGCACTGGTCCAATACAGATGTAAAGGGGAAAAGAAGTCCAGTATAATAAACCTGTGATCACCCTTTGGCTCCCTGCATTTGTCAGGGGGAAAATCATTCTTCCTCTGTGGAATGGATTAGCACCATTATTTTAAAATGATCACCCCTTTGAGTGAGCCTCCAGAAAAACACATGAGGTTTCCCCTGAGTCCTGGGCTGTAGTCTGTGGTCACTGAAGTCTTTTTTTTTTTTTATGTCAACCTTTGGTAACTTTCTGAAACCATTCTTAGGAGCTCATGCTCCTTCTTTCATCAGTGGTTTTCCTGAGTTATTGATGTTTAGGAAAGCTCCTGCAGCTGCTGAGAGTGGATGTGTGGGGCGAGCTGCTGACGCTGTCTCCCAGCTGCACAATGTCTGCAGTGCTGATGGACATGTGCTCTTCTCCCACACTCTTAGGAGCTCTTTGCAGAGTTTGGGACCTTGAAGAAGGCAGCTGTGCACTACGACAGGTCCGGGCGCAGCCTAGGGACAGCGGATGTGCACTTCGAAAGGAAGGCAGACGCTCTGAAAGCGATGAAGCAGTACAATGGGGTCCCCTTGGACGGTGAGTTGGTGCTGCTGCCTCCGTAGTGTGTTTCTCTCGCTGGAGCAACCTGTGTGCCGTGTCCCACCACACACAGGCTCATGGGCTGCTCTTCCTCCAGGGCGCCCCATGAACATCCAGCTGGTCACGTCACAGATTGACACACAGAGGAGACCAGCACAAAGGTGAGATGCCGTATGGGAGTCCCTGTGCCCGGTGAGCGCAGGGTGGGGATGTGCCTGGCCTCTCCTGTTGTGGGAAGTGTGGATCCATCTGGGTTAGCCAGAATGCACTATACCAGTTGCTTTTTTAAAATCCCAGTGTAAACAGAGGTGGCATGACCAGAAGCCGTGGCGCTTCAGGATTTGGTGGTGGAGGAGGCAACAGGCGAGGCACTCGTGGTGGGAACAGAGGGAGAGGCAGAGGAGCTGGGAGAACTTCCAAACAGCAGCTCTCTGCAGAAGAACTAGATGCACAGCTGGATGCTTACAATGCCAGGGTAAGTGCTTCCCAGACACCAGCCACAGCTTCCCTGTGACATCTGCCTCTGGGAAATTCCTACTGGCCTCAAGCTGTCTGTAAGAGAGAGTGTTTGACAGGTAGCTGCACTAGAGCAGTGCCCTGCTCTAGCAGCTGGCTTTTATGCTCCAGAACACTGTCAACTGCTGACACCAAAAGCCAAGAACTGGCTGTGTTTCCTATGGCCCAGCTCACTGTGGGTGGTATAGGGCAGGTGCTGGCATGACTGGAACAGCTGTGGGGAAGAATGGTTGTGTCACAGAGAAAACAGGCTGGGGAAGTGGAAAACAGGGAAGAATTCCAGTGAGAACTACCTGGGGTGCTGCTGGAGGAGGGGTTGGTCATGGGTACAGTTCCCTAAGAAGGGTGCTAATGGTAGATACACGTCCATAAAGTATGGACCCACATGCATTGGCTGCTGCCCTCAAAGCCAACTCCTGTCTCAGCTGCAGCCATGTTAAAACCTTGACAGAGCTGAGGTCACGTGTGCATGTGGTAGGAATGGGGTAAAGGCAAGACAAGAGTCTGGGAGGAATGGAATGAGCAGAGTTCCAGGAAAAAGTGGGTATGAGACTATCTGATGTTTTGAACATTCTCTGGCTTTGAGGGTGTGTAGATTGTGTTACTTTGCACAGATTTGACTGTGGGAGGGTGAGCATTTTAAGACAGCTTCCAGTTATGACCCAGGGCACTGCATGAGTCAGCTGTGACCTGGCACCATCGACTCTCCTGGGCCAGTGCCTGTATTAGCCCTGAACTTGCATGGTGCTGACCAGCAGTACAGGGGAGCAGTGGTGATTCACCCAAGGCCAGGGTGCCTCTGGAGGGAGGGTGAATGGATGGGCTGGATGCCACAGTGTGCTTCAGTGTTATGGACAGGCTGGGGTTTGCCAGAGAGGTGTGGTGGGGTACCATGGGGTATTGTGGGGATGCCATGGAGTATTACAGGGGCATTGCAGGGTGCATGATGTCAGCTCCTTTCCTCTCTTCCAGATGGACACCAGCTAAATCGGCGAGCAGAGGGCACAGAGAAGGACTCCAATCTGGCTCCACGCTCCCGGCGGGGGCTGCGGCAGTGGCCACTCATACCGTGGATGGAAATTGTTTTACTTTTCGTTCTGGGATAGGTTTTAAACTCCTGTAAAGGTTTTTTTTAATTCTGAACAGACCTGTTTTGTACCGAGTTATTTTTGGGATAAATTTTACTGGTTGCCTGTTGGGCCGAGGTGGCTTTTTCACCTTTGCCGTAATAAAATAGAACTGTGTCTAGAAGTGTTGACGTCTGTGCCGCCCCTGGTCCCGCCGCACCCTGCCCGCTCCGCGCGGCTTCCCGCGCCCCGCCCCTCCGCGCTGTGTCCTGCCCCTCTGCTGCAGCTCTGTGGCCGGGCCCGCCGCCGCGCGCGCAGCTTCTCAGCCAATGAGTGCGCCGGATTGTGGCCGGAAGTGAGGTGCGAAGCTCAGCCCTGTATAACGGGAAGTGACAGGCGTGTCCCGGAAGTGCGGGGGCGCGCGGGCGGCTGGGCGGATCCCGGCGGCGTTGTCACCGCAGCGCGGAGGGAGAGCGAACAGGGCCGGTAGGGCGGGGCGGGGGAGCGGGGAGGGGTACCGGGCCGCGGCGGCGGGCGGCTCTTGGGAGCGGTGGGGCCCGCAGTGGGAGATGTCGTTCGGCTGGGGCCTGGCTGGGCCGGCCATGCCGCGCCCCGCTGGTCACGGGCCGCGGGAAGGGCTGGGGCGCGGCCGAGGTGCCGGAGTGGGGAACCGAGTGCCCTTGCACGACCTTCTAATTGCCGAGGACAGCTGCTGTCGCTGACGAGGGTCGTTCTGGAGCGGGGCTGCGGAGGCATGAGGCCCGCGGTCAGGGCGGAACGCAGACGGCTCGGATCGCCTTCTGCTCCGTGAGGAGCCCAGGCAGTCCTGAGCCCTCCCCTCGGGCTTCTCCCGTTGCCTGGGTTGCGGGAGGTGGTGGAAGGATTGGTGTGCGCGTTTCGCTCTCCAGGGCGTGTGGAGGTGTAGGCGCTCTCGTTTGATTCAGATTTTCCATAAATGGTTTCTGCTTACGAAATGAGGAACTTGGAAGCAACTTCCTCAGGGTCGATGTCGTTTCGGTTAGGGTAATGAAGGAGCACGATTTGTCGCCTGTGGTACTCTCGGCAGGAGCCGTGTTAAAGCATCCGGGGCAGCGTGCACAGAGACCACAGCGTGGCTGCCGCAGGAGGTCTCGGCACTTTTCCTTCCTTCACCACCTTGCGTGAGGATGGCAATGGCTTTTATGGCTCTGTAGGCTGTTTGCAACAAGTCTGAAAGTCGAAACTTTCTTTTGTTAAGACGAGATGAGCTCTCAGTCGTGCAAAGAGGCTGAATTGGTAGCTTAAGGGTTTCAGGTCTGGTCCAGAGAGCTGTGGTGCTGCTTGTTCAAGAGTTCTTCTAATGTTGGTATTATGCAGGTCCTGTAATTGTAGAGCAGTTTCATTTTTGTCTTCCACTGCAGGGACAAGTGGTAATGCAGGCAGAGAAGTCATCTGTGGCTGCAGCACTGTGGTCACCACACTGACAGTGTCAGAGGTGGGCAGCAGCCTGTTAGCCATACACCTTATTTGAGTCCTGGATGTAGGAGTGTGGGAAATTCATAACTGATGAAGCTGTGAGTGTGTGGTACTGTCTGCTCATGCTTTTGGGTTTGCTCGTGACAGTCGATACCTTGTAGGTGAACTGCAGTCCAGGGTTATGTCCTGAGCAAAAAAATTCCCAAAAAACTCCATCTTCAAACTGCTGAGTCTCTGAAAGTATCCAGCTGCTTTGAATCCTTCATCTCAGAGCTGTGAGCTAGTGGCAGGGATCTGGTAAGATGAAGGTTTTCTGGGATGCTCTTATGAAGTGATGAGTGCAGTGGCATTATCTGGATGTCCTCTTCCCTCTGGATTCCTGGCAGAGTCCAAGGGCAGCACTCAGCCTCGGGAGGTACCCCCTTTTCTCTACCACTGCCCTGGAACTCCCCCAGCCTGGCTCATTTCCGAGCAGCAGCGCAGCCCGAGCCGGTTTAAGCAGCTCTGGCTCCCTGTCTTTGCACCGCAGAAGCGTTGGGAGCTGCGAGTGAGCTGAATCTGTGAACTGCTCTGTCTGGAAGAGAGCCCTGCACAAGCGGTTGTTAACGGGATCACATTCCAGCCGAGTTTGACAAGCAGCTGCACCAGCTTTCCCTTGCGCCACGGGGAAGGAGGAAGGGTGGGGACTGCTGTAATTGGCACTGCTGCGTCTCCACGGCTGCGCTGTGGCCCGATGGACGTCTGAAGCTGATTAGCTCATGCGAAGAGACTCTGACTAACCCTGGTCTCACTTGTGCCCTGACATCCTCGTCCCCAGGCGCGGAGAACTGGGTCTGTATCCCCGTTCTCCTCAAAACAAGTCAGGTTATGCTCCTGACAGTTTTTCTGTCCGGCAGAAGGTGGGGCTCTTGCATTCGCTGCTGCTCACTCCTTGTCCTGCCTGAAAAATGCTGAGAATCCAGGAGAAACTGCTGACCGAGGAAGCACTGAAACCAGTGAATTCCCAGGTGGGGAGTGGTTCAGCCTCTGTCCTCTGCAGCCCTTCAGGCTTCTGCGACCCGCAGGAATCTGGGAAAAGCCCAGGGCCATTCCCCAGACGTCTCTTCATGGCGAGGAGCCCCTCTCCTGTCAAGTGCAGGATGGAGCCCCCTTCCCAGCAGCCACGGCAGTATTCCAGCAGGTCTGTGCCATCCCATGGAGCCGCTGGGCCAAGCACCACTGAGGCTCCAGCACTCTGCAACCTGCCAGCAAGCTGCTGTGCAGAGGTGCTGAACGGGGCACTCTGAGCACCTCCTGTGCTCCATTCAGAAGGAGCTGAAGGGGAATTTCTAAGTGCCTTGGAGCAATGCCTGAGGTCTAAGGTGTGGAGCTCCTGTGAGGCCCAGCACCAGGTCAGCAGTGTAGCAGGATGCTTTTGTTAGGGCACTGAGCCCCTTGACAGTGTCACAGGTCCCCTCTTCTTTATGTCAGTGTGGTGTCAGCATGGCACAGGTGGGACACATGAGCATGGGTCTCTCCTCTCCTGGCTGTTCAGGTCAAATCATGTCCCTGTGTCTGGCAGTGTGGCAGCTGCTCCTTCACACACCTTGGAAGGCTTCGCTCTACTAATCCTGAGCTGCGATAAAGGCTTCCTTGGAGGAGCCTGATGGACAAGGTTGAGGCCTCATAGAAGTTTTGATGCTATGAGGAGCCTCCTTCACCTTTGGCTGTGTGTTTGGAGGAGTAGCTGAGGCGCCATGGCCTGTGGTGATGGAATGCAGTGTTTGGTGCAGGAGGGGTGGCTGGCACAAGGTGAATTGACCCTCGTGTTGTCAGCCGAGTCCAGGAGCCTGCTTTTCTCACTGCTGCATGGGCTTCAGCACAGCCTGATCAGAGCTGGTGTTCTGTCTGCAACTCCTGGAGGCCTGTCGTGAGAGGTGAGGTGGTGTTGTTCCAGGGCTTCTGCAAAGATCTGAACCCCAACCTGGCCTCAAACACTGGTGGAACAATGCTTTCTGATGGTCTAAAGAGCTGTTGTAGGAATCTGCTGGGCTTCCATCAGTTAAAAGATGTGATGAGGATCAGAGTGGCTCTTGATTAATCCTTGAGGTGGTGAACACAATTATTTCTTTAGCTCGGAATCACAGGATTGAGGCCAGAGGCATAGGAACACCACTAATATGCTGGGGATTTGGGTTTTCCGTTGTGTTTTTGTTTTATTTTTCTCTGGGTCCCCTACCCATGATTGTTGCTAAATATCAATTTGTGGGAGGGGTTACCCTAAGGGAAAGGTGAAAACTGAGTGCTGGTCATGTGTGGGAGGAATGAGTCTCTGTCTGCTATGTCTGGAGATTGGTTGAGAGCAAACTTAAACATTTCTTACCCAGTCAGGGTAGGACATTGATCCTGGACATCAGCTGCTGTTCCAGCTATTGGGAATTGTCAGTGTTTAACACTGGGGCTGTTCCTGTGCAGAGTGATTAGCCTGGCCAGACTCCTCTGCCAGGTCTATGCTGTGCTCAGCGCTGCTCTGCAGACCCTTCGCTGAGTCCACAGAGCTGGCTTTGGTGAGCTGTGAGTGTTTGAGGAGAGGTGGCTGGTGGCTTCTGTGGCCTGTCACTCATAGGGACTGTTCAGACCATTTGTTAGAAGTTTTGGCTCTGCTTGGTCTGAAAATTGGAAAATGGTAACTAAAAGACAGCAGTGCCATAGAAACTGTCCGGGATATGCATGTGAATGGTAGTGAATTGTCTGCCACGTGGATGTCTGCTTATTGCAGTCATGCTTTCAAAGAGGGTTCAGTCACAGGGAGTTTGGGAATGAGCAGAAGTCAATGACTTCACTTCTTTAAAGCTCTCTCTGCAATTCCATCCCTTCCACTTAACACTGGTTGTGTAGCTGGCTGTTTTCTGGTTAGTTTTGTCCACTTGAGCCAAACTCTGTTTACAATGTTTCCCTGGCCCTGTGTGACACAGATCTTTCAAAAGAGGCAAGTGTGAGGTCAGCTGAGCTGGGTGTCTTGTTCCACTCCTCCAAGGCACCCAGCGCAGAGCGGGTGGATCTGACTGAGTTACAGATATGAGCTCCAGATTACCCAGCACAGAGCGGGTGGATCTGACTGAGTTACAGATACGAGCTCCAGATTACCCAGCGCAGAGCGGGTGGATCTGACTGAGTTACAGATACGAGCTCCAGATTACCCAGCGCAGAGCGGGTGGATCTGAGTTACAGATACGAGCTCCAGATTGCTGCACTGCACTTGTGCCAGGGTGGAACAGTGCAGAGCAGGGTGGGGCAAAGGCCTATTCTTAGCTGGAATCATGTGTTGTGGGGAGCAGAACTGAACTGGTTTATTCTCAGCTCAGGTTTGTTATGACTGAAGCCACACCTGATTGATCTTGTGGGGAAGAGCATTTTCTCTACAGCTAGAGGTGTTTACTTACCTGTTCCAGCTTGCTGGGAAAGAGCCGAGGCTGAATTTTTCTTCCCTTTTGCATGGGCCTCAGTGGGCTGTGTACAAGACCTGGCCTAGTGGAGGGGTCTGCGGGACCTTGGCAGGGTTGTGCCCTCGAGAGTCCTTGGGGACAGTCCATGAAGTCATGGCAGTGCAGTTCTGAGGCTGGTGCTGCTGGGCTGGACTGGCAGGGAGGAGCTGCTGTTATAGTAGGTAGGTGGCTGCAGTTATATTTCTCCTTCCTGCTTCAGTGCAAGTTGTGTGTGTGAGGATGGCAGAGCAGGAGCCGACAGCAGAGCAGCTGGCCCAGATTGCAGCTGAAAATGAGGAGGACGAACACTCTGTCAACTACAAGCCACCTGCCCAGAAGAGCATCCAGGAGATCCAGGAGCTGGACAAGGATGATGAGAGCCTGCGCAAGTACAAGGAAGCACTGCTGGGTGCTGTCACCGTGACTGCAGGTGAGCCCCAGGACATGGCTGTGCCTCGCGCAGGGCAGAGCTCTACTGGTCACCTCCTGCCCAGGATCTGTTCCTCTCCCAGCTCTGTGTTTCAGCAGAAGCAGGAAGGGGTGTGTCGGTGCTCCTCATGCCATTCTCTGGCTGCAGGAATGAGGCTCAAAGATGGAAGGCTACCACACCGTGCTTTGGAGGGGGTGCTCTTGGGGAGTTCCTGAGCTGGGCCTAACATGGTGGGGAGCTGAGACCTCCACTGGTTTTCCTGCTCTTTCAGGAAGTGCTCTGGAAGGAAACAGAGTTGTGTTGGCTGGCGTTAGAATGGGTGTTTAGTAGCTTTCCCACTTGTCTTATAGATCCCAATGCTCCGAATGTGGTTGTCACCAAACTAACTTTGGTCTGCACTACTGCTCCTGGCCCTCTGGAGCTGGACCTGACAGGTAAGTTAGGACAGAATTACAGCCCTTCTCCCAGGTCTGGGCTGGCCTGGAGCCTGAAAGTGGCCCCCAGGTGCATGGGTGGCCTTGTGGGCCAGGCCTCCTGTGTGTGAAATGCCCCATGGCTGGATGCAGAGTTGGGTGCTGGGGTCCTGGAAGGTTCTGTGCTCTGGGCTGCATCCCAAGCACAGCAAAAGGCCTCTCTGCTCCTTCTCTGTGTCAGCTCTCACTTTGCAGGAGTGTGAGCTGCTGGGCAGAGCAGCAGCTATCCCTCAACCTTTGCAGCCATGCCAAGGGCAGCTTTAAGGTGGTGGCAGCTTTGGAGTGATTGTCCACAAAGGATCATTCTTGCATTAGCTGCACTTCTGCTCTGCAATGCCTTTCACAGGTCATCACTCGCCGTCCTTGGGCAGCCTGAGCAGTGCAGCAAGAGGGTTCTGTTGGGAAGGAACAGTATGGTGACCTGCATGTTGCCAGGCGTGTTGCCACTGCAGACAGTGTCCTGATCACTTTGAGCACCTTAAATTGACCCCAGAGCACAATACAAAGGGATTCCGAGCAACCCTCTCCCTTCTTTGTAGGTGACCTGGAGAGCTATAAGAAGCAAGCATTTGTGCTGAAGGAGGGTGTGGAATACCGGATAAAAATCTCCTTTAGGGTAAGAGTTCATATCTGAAACTGTAGGATGAGTGGAAGATGGGACTGCTACAGTCCCAGCACTGCCAGTGCCCAAGCCCTGGGAAGTGGTGTGATGAAGGAACTTGCTTCCTCCCATGGATGGGGTGAGCGATATGTCCAGGAATATCTGCTGCAGTTCTGGCTTGTCTGTCTGCAGGTTAACAGGGAGATCGTGTCAGGGTTGAAGTACATCCAGCACACGTTCCGGAAAGGTGTGAAAAGTAAGTGCTTCTCTGCCTGGGGTGCTGCTCTGGGTGAGGGCGTCCTGCTCCCTCCACTGGTGATGGGGCCTCACCCTCTGGAGCCTCCGCTGCTTGTAATGGGAAGAGATTGAATGTCTTCAGTCACGTCTGTGCTGCTGAGCCCGTGGTGATGTGTGAAGGCTTCTGAGTCTGCTGCTGTGGCAGCCTGTGCTCCTGGCTGCACCAGCACCTCTGGCCTAGATATGTGACAGTGAGCAGATCACTGCTGACAGCGATATTAGCACAAGGGAGGCTGTTCCTGGAGTGAGTGGAGCTATTAACATGATGTTCCTGTTCTCACAACTCCCCTGTGGCTTGTTGTAGCAGTAACAGATCTTTCATTTGCTTTAGCCTTGCCTCAAACACAGGGAAGGCCACATGCACCTCTTTCTTTCCTTCTAGTTGACAAGACCGAATACATGGTTGGGAGCTATGGCCCCCGAGCAGAGGAGTATGAGTTTCTGACCCCTATGGAAGAAGCCCCTAAGGGCATGCTGGCCCGGGGCAGCTACAACATCAAATCCAAGTTCACAGATGATGATAAGACTGACCACCTGTCCTGGGAGTGGAACCTGACCATCAAGAAGGATTGGAAGGACTAGCCCTTCCCATGGCCAAACCCCAGAGAGCGTGAATCAGACAGTGGCTACCGTAGAAATCCCCCCCTGTACCAAAGTGCTGACATTGGAACCCTCTTACCTTTCACCCCCATTATAATTTGACCAGAGAGCTCAGTTTTGTACCGTGCCCCCTCCCCAGAGCATCGCTGAGTGCATTGACCAAACCGTGCTGTCTGCATCTGGTCTCCAGCTGCCCATCCCAGGGCTGGGCATCCCAGCACAGAGCTGGGAACGTTCGGTCCCTTGCCAAGCCCTTTGCTGCTTCTCACCTTCCTCTGTCTGAGTGGGTGCTGAAGGGGAGGGACTCCCATGTTCTGTGTAGGATCTGTGCTTGGCTTTCCTGTGCATAGCTCAGGGTAGCTACTGCCTCAAGTAGCTGAAGAACTTCAATGCCAGGCAGCTCTTGAATCCGTTTGTTGGTTAAAATCATGTCCAGCCTGTCCCTTCCACCCGTCAGTGTCCCGGGAACACTGGCAGCGTCATTTGTGGATGTTCCCTGTAACCATGATGCCTTAATGTGTAACACGTATCCTCTAGGGAGGGGGCCCTGCCCCTGTTACACTTTTTAAATGCCCCACCTGTCCTCCCCCTGTCCGTTGGCATGGCACTCATCTTGGTCACGCCCCTCATGGGTTATTAGGAAAGATTCACAACTTCCCGCTTTGCTGCTGGTCCGTTCTCCACCCAAGACAGGACATCTCCAGAGAGGAGGGTGGTGGTATCCTGGGTGGATGCCTGGCTGCCCGCCACACTGTCTGGTGAGCTGGCAGGTCCCCTGGCCCTGCTGGCATAGATCTCTGACCTCTGGCAGCCACTGCGCCTCCAAGGAAAGGGGGGGCTACAGGGTGGGTGGGTGCGGGAGTCACCAGAGTTGCCATCACCTCAACACTTCTCACTGCAGCCAAGGTTGCTGCAAAGCACTGAAATTCCAGGACAGCACCTGCCCTCCTGGCGGTTTTGGGCTGAGGATGGACTAGGCTGTTTCTGCAGCTGCTCTCCTGATGCGATCAACAAAGAGCTCGCAATGGACAAGTATTCCGAAGCGGTTAATGCCTTATGTATCTGTTCTGCCTTTAAAATCTGTGCCTGGCCTGTCGGTATTTATTGCCTTGACACTCGGCTCCCACCGTGCCCACAGCAGAACCCCCGCAGCTGCGCTGACACGGCGCCCGGGGCGAAGGAGCCCCGAGGGCTGGGCAGGCATGGTCCAGCTCCACAGCCCTCATTTGGATCCTGCCACGTTGAGGTTGTATTAGAACTGGGACCAAGTACATGTGGCTTTCTCGTAGCTACGTTTCTGCCTCTAACTCTCCCCTGCCCTGCCCCTAGAGAGGTTTTTGTTAATTTGATTTGGTGCATATTGTCTGTAAATCCTAGAACCGGGTTAACAGGATTGGAATCATCGTCTGCTTCTCCTTTTATGACAGTTAAATAAAATCTTTGAACTGACAGTCCACTGCCCATCCTCATTCTCTTCTGGAGCTTCCGGCTCTGGGCCTTTAGCAGGAGGTGGCAGATCCTCTGTTCAGCAGGGAATTACTGCAGACACTGGGGCTGGGGGAATACCTGAGTCCCTGGGCTGGCTGAGCTGTGAAACAGGAGTCTGGGACAATCCTTGCCAGAAGAGGTGAGAGGCCCCTGCCGCAGGGTTTGTCCTCAGGATATGTCCCTTGCCGTTCACCCTGCTTTGCATGGTCAGCATTGAAGAGTGAGAAGGGTATGAGGGACTGGAGATGGAGGGTCTGTGAGGTGGTAACGTTGGGGAGGGTCTCCAGTAAGGAACACATGGATTCTGAGCCTTGGCTTGCCTGTGGTGTGTCTCCTCCAGCTGCCAGCACCAAGTGAAATTCCTGTGAGGTCAGAGGAATGAGGGAGGTGATTGGAGGGAGTGTGATAAGAGCCTGTGGATGTTTGCAGAGCGTGTGGCATGTTTGTGCTAAGGATAAGGAAAGTGTAGCCAGGAAAAGCTCTTTACAGGCTCCACAGTGCTGGAGGAGCTGCAGAGGGGATGGCTTAGCCCCGCTCCCAGTCTAAAAGATTGGCGATAGTGGTGAAAAACTCCACATAAAGGAGGGAACCTGCCGAGCTCACAGCACAGGCCACTTTTCCCTGGTCCCTAGAAAGCCGATGCCCATCCCAGATGCTGCAGCTGAAGGAAATGATGTGGCTTGGAATCTGTGAGGAAGTACTAGGGCTGAAACAGAGCAGCCTCAGGCCCTAGCTGCCTGCACGCTGCAGTCAGGAGCGGGTGTGCAGCCAGCAGTTTGCCAGCACTGCTCCATGCCGTGAGCTGTGCCCAGCGTGTGCTCCCGAGGCCTCCCCATGAGAGCGGGAGCTCGGGGCAGGCGTCACCTCCCTTGTGTCAGTCAGAGTGAGCCCAGATGTGCTCGATAAAGTGAACAAAGGCCCTCCTTGTGCTGGCCCCCAGCAGCCGCTGTGGGCAGTTAATGTCAAGGCGAGATCCTGTCTGATGCAATCCCCAGCTCTTTGGCAATTCTTGCCAAACTCGGGACGTTGGCATTTCTGTTGGTCCGTTTGCCCAGCAATGGAGTGTGTGGGGAGAGGAAAGCAGGACAGACGTGACCTGCTCTAACTCTGGGCACTGAGGGGCTCCAGTGATGGCTCACTGCCCATGTTTTCACTGGAGCATGGTTCCCATTGCAAGGTGCCAGGATGGGTGCTCCTGCCTGGCAGTCAAGTCCATGAGCAGCTTGAGAGACACAACTCTGGCCATGGGCTGGGCAGGATATGGTGGCTGGGTGGGCTGGATGATTCTTACTGCTTGTGACATCCAAGCAAAAGCCTCAGCCCCTTCTGGGAGATAAGCCCACAACCCTTGGAGCCACCTGGGCTGCTCTTTTGTTCCAGTAGCTGGTTGTGTGGCAGCAGCTGTGAACTGCAGCTCCACAGGCATGGCTGTTCTCACTTGTGTCTGCCAAGAGGCAGCTGGGGAGGCATGAGGGGAAGGGGAGAACTTGTGAATTAATGTTTTCCAGTGCCAGAGAGACCCATCTGTGACCCGGGCCTGCTGTGCCCACATTGGGTAGACATGGAAGTGACCCCCCTGCTTCAGGTGATAGTCCCAGCAGGGAGCAAGACAGCAGAGATGTGCTGCTGCCATGGTGTGCTGCTTTCCTCTGGTAGCCACTGCACTGTGCTCTGTCTGTGAGGTGCTGGAAGACACGGTCAGGATGTTGCCAGGACCAGAACAAGAGAATTGTGGAACCTGCGAGATGTCAGCAAACATTGCTGGTCTTGCCAGATCTGCCAGGCACATGTACTGGGGGGCCAGCACCGCAGCCAGTCTCACTGCCTCTGCTGGTGTGGTAACACGGCTTGCTGCTCTGAGCCCCAGGGACCTGCTGGCAGTGGAACATGCCACGTACTCTTGGCTTCTGGTGAAGCCTGCCTCTGCCAGTGCATCCAGCAAGAGTTCAGTGGCAGGAACACCATCAATGTAAGGCTTGGCCCTTTCAGCAAATCACTGCACTGCAAAGCCCCTCTGGCAGCACAGTGAGTCAAGCTGCTCAGGGCAATGGCTCCCAAGAACTCATGGAACCAGACAGGCTTCAAGGTGGGCAAGTGTTAGCACAGGATCTCATGGTGGCAGCAGCTGATTCCCCACCCTGGCAGCCCAACACGTCTCTGCCTGCACAGCCCCAGGCAGCAGGCAGTGCACAGTCACTGCTTTGCTCAGTTCAGCTCTGCCATCTGAAACCACACTGGACTCTTTCTGGGCCCGAAAAAGGCATTCAGTTCTGCACACAGCCAAAGCTCCAGACCAGACAACTGCTTGTCCCAGCATTTGGGACAACCAGATTATCTGCCAAGAGCTGGTGGCCATCTTGTCCTGATTGCCTGGGGCACCGGGCTCACCCACTGCTAGGGGAAGTGAGAGGAGAGCAAAGAGCATTGCAGGCAGGCACTGAGCCACCATGAGCCTCCAGTGGGACCTATGCCCCGCACTGAACCCCTCCGTCCCCACGGCCTATTTCTAGTTGTGGCATGGCTGCGGCATCACAAAAAGAGGCTTATTGAGCGGGAGCGTTATCCAGATAGCAGCCTGTCAGGGGAAGCTCAGGGCAGGCAATGGGGCAGCGCTGCTGCGGTAACACCGAGCAGCCCGGCCCCAGAACCTGCACTGAGCTCTAGCCGGTGCCTGTTGGGCCAGATCCGCCTCTCCCAGACCTCGCCCTGGCTTCGAGCATGGTAACGTGTCCCGCGGCCCTTTCCCGCAGGCGCCGGAAGCGGCCTCGTTCTCTTCCGGGCTGGGTCAAGGGGCGGCGGTCGCGGCCCAGTCAGAATCCACCACGCTCGCCTGGCCACGCGCACGCGCAACACCCACCAGCCGGCACCGTCCGAGTGCCACGTTCGAGTGCAAGCGGCCGGGCGAGGCAGCGGCGCTGACCAATCGCAGAAGACGCAGGAAAGAAAGGGACCAATGGCAGCCTGAGGGCGGGAAGAGAGGTCTGCCGCCAACCCGCGGCGGACGGCGGGGGCCGTGCCTAGCCCACTGACCAGTAGAAACCTCGCAACTCTCCGTGTGGAGGGGTCTAGCCAATGGCGGATGGTGGCGGCGCGACGCGTGCGGCCAATGGGGCGCGGCAGTGGCCGGGGAGGGCGGGTTTATAAGTGGACGCGGTGTCGCGGCCGCACGCCCGGCCTGGCCCGTCCCGAGACCCGCCGCCATCAACGCCATGGCGGGACTGCGCTCTATCGCTGCACTGCTCTGCATCCTTCTGCCGCCTTCTGTATTTGCTGCTGTGGAAGAGGAAGATGGCGTTCTGGTGCTGCGGGCCGCCTCCTTCGAGCAAGCGCTGGCGGACCACCGATACCTGCTTGTCGAGTTCTGTGAGTGCGATGGGGACGGGACGGAGCCGGGGGAAGGGTGGGAGGGTGCCGGACTGAGACCGGGAGGAGCCGGCAGCGCCTGCCTTGGGGAGCGAGAGCGGGGCGGGAAGGACGGAATGGCTTAGGGCGGGAGGTGCTGAGGGACTGAGTTGTACCGGCCTGGGGGCGGGGGCCGCGCGGGGCCTTGTAGACTGCCGGAGCGTTCGGTTGGGCCGGGGGGGGAGTCGCCGGACTCGGGGTCTGAGCTGCCATTGACCCTGCCCGGTGTCTGTTCTTGGGACTCTCTGAGCGGAGGAGGGTGGCGGGAAGACGATTGCTCTCCTTCCGAGAGCAATCGAGGGCATTTCCGCCGGTGTTGACGCCCCGTCCCGCAGATGCCCCATGGTGCGGGCACTGCAAAGCGCTGGCGCCAGAGTACGCGAAGGCGGCGGCGAAGCTGAAGGCAGAGGGCTCGGAGATCCGACTGGCCAAGGTGGACGCCACGGAGGAGTCGGAGCTGGCGCAGCAGTTCGGTGTGCGCGGCTACCCCACCATCAAGTTCTTCAGGAACGGCGATAAGGCCGCTCCTAAGGAGTACACAGGTGAGCCGGGGGGGCTGGCCCCGTGCCTGGCTCTGGGTGCAGAGGGCAGCGACGTGGCGGCGGGTCCGTGCACCTGGCCCCGTGCTCCCGTGTGTGCTGGCACGGCTGGACAAGGTTCACAGTGACAGCGGTGCGGGGAGTGGCCCTGTGGTGGGCGTGCTTGGGGTGGCGAGGAGCATGTCTGCCTTTGACAGATTTTCCTCACTTAAAGCTGAGGAAGGCCCTAATAGGAGTTAAAACAGATGGAATTGTTTCTCCTTGGAAAAGAAGTGCAGTCCAAGGCTGGCTTGATGTTACTCCAACAGTGTAGCACCCAGAACAGAAAAAGTGTCTGAGTGGTTGAGTAAAGGAGTGAACACAGGGCCTGAGAGGTGCAAGGAAGGCTAAGATGAGTTGAGTTCAGCTAAACCAGGCCATATTACGCTGGATGCTGAGGCAAACATCCAGAAAGCTGAGTACAAAAGGAAAAGGTGAAGATTGCTGGAGCAAGACTATCATCTCAAAGTGCTCTATTGCTGGTCAAAGTTTAAGGATATGCTTGGGTTAAGTGCAAGAGAAGAGTGCATTCCTGGGAGCCCCTTGTACCTTGACTTGACAATTAGGGATTAGCTTAATTATACTAGGAGTGAAAGGGAAAGAGTTATGTAAATAATATCTCAATCCTTTCTGACCTCTTGGCCAGCTGCTGAGCACTTTTTTTCTAAGTGTAGGGGTTTTGGGTTCTTGCACTTAAAGAAGTCAATCAATGTTCTTATCTTTCTGGTGTAGCTGGCAGAGAAGCTGATGATATTGTCAGCTGGCTGAAGAAACGCACTGGCCCAGCTGCAACTACTCTGGCAGATGCTGCAGCAGCAGAGACGTTAGTGGATTCCAGTGAAGTGGTTGTGATTGGTTTCTTTAAGGTAGAGTTTGTGCTTCCCCTTAAGAAGCTCTTGTCTGTGTCTGGGGCTCTCCCTGCTTTCTACCACATGGGCTCCTGACAAGTAGGGAGGGTTCTCCTTGAGTTGTGAAACACTTTGTCCTGCCTTACTTGATCTTCCAGTTCTTTAGCTGGTAAGCCCCAAGATGTTTATGCTGCAGTTTGACATGTCCCATATGAAATGCCTTTCTTTATTCTCCAGGATCTGACATCAGAGGCTGCAAAGGAGTTCCTTTTGGCAGCAGAAGCTGTGGATGACATTCCTTTTGGGATTTCCTCTAATGCTGATGTCTTCACAAAGTACCAGCTTAGCAAGGATGGTGTGGTCCTCTTCAAGAAGGTACTGGTTGGTGCAAAGCCTGAGCACCACACCTGAATCTTCTGCCTCTTTTTATCTAGTAAGATTCAGATAAGGGCAGCCCTGGACAAGACAATGAAGGATCCTGCACTGTTTGTCTGTTCTCAAGCCTCTGAGCCTGGGAGAAGAAAAGGAGTGCCTGTAGACCCTTTGTGGGGTGGGGAGCGCCATGTGCCTTTGGCTGGCAGTTGAGGGGCCTACAGTTGGCAGCCTTGTTGGGTCTCCTACCTGACACTGCCTTCCTGAAGCTGCTGGGCTTTGAATGCGAGCTGCTGATTCCTCAGGTGTCTGGCTGCAGCACAGTAATAATCATCACAACCTTTAAAATATTGAGTTATAACTAGTGAGAGCTTCTGTCCTCCACCCTGAGATTCAAAGGCCTCAAACATGGCTTCTCATGATGCTCTCTGTGTTTGTGGTTTAAAGCTGCTTTTAAGCATGCTCAGTTTGGGCTCTGCTGCAGTCAGTTGTTGCTGTGTCCAAGAACTGTTTTGTCTCATGCTGAGAGGGCTCTATAGCTCAGTGATTTCAGCAAAGTTCCTGAGAGGATTTGCAGTTCTAGCTGCTGAAGCTGGGGCATTCAGGTTATGTGCAGAGAGGTGCCAGCCATCATAGTCAGAAACAAACTTACTGATCCCTTTTACTATTAAAATCCAGCTCACTGGAATCAAATTCTAGATCTGAGAATACAAGCAGAGGTTTCTTAGGCTTGATGATACTGCACATACAGGTGCAGTGAGGCAGGACAAAGCTGCTTTGGGTTCAGACTTATTAAACCTGTAATCTAATCAGTCATTAGTCTGACCTAAGACAGGCTAAAGAGTTGACTGAATTATTTCAGTCTGTCTTTCTTTAACTTAAAATAATGTTTTATTCCACTGCACCTCTGAAATTGCAGTTATCTTTATGGCACTAGAAGCTTGTACACTAAAATTCTTAGTGAGGAATCCCTCTGAGTATGGCTGAAGATGCAACTAAGTGAGCTGCCTAATGAGTTCAAAGTGTCAGGATTTTGCAGCTAGAGAAGTTGGGATGGGTGAAGGGAGCAATGTTTTCATTTTGACTGGCTGCCACCCTCTGTCTCCTCACATACAGCTTTCTGCAGTCTGTGCTCTGTTCATGGCTAATGCTCAGCTGCAGTTGCTGTTTGCAGCGGTTTTCTCAACTTCTGTTCATGTCCTTTGACAAATGCTGAAGTGCAGACAAATGCTTCTCTAGAACCTCAGCATATTTTTGAGAGACTGAAAGCACTAGCACTGGATTCTGAGTAGGGGCTGGGTTACAGCCAGGGTTTCTGTCACCAACAGGGTGTTGGTCAAGTTTCTATTTAGTTCCCTGTGTGCTTTTTTCATCTTGAGTGCTCTGCAGAATGGACTTGCCCTGATCTTATGTACTGTTCTCTAACCATCAAGCCTGTGCACTGCCCTTCCTCTGGGGCAATGGCAGGACTAGCCTTAACAGCAAAGCTCTCTTCCATAAGCACAGTCAGCTTGGGTGTCTCTGGAATGAAAAGCATTTCTTTGTCAGGCAACTTCTCTGTTAGGTGTTGGGGGAACATTGTTTCAAAAGGCTGCCCACAAGCACCTGGAGTGCTGCAGAAGTGCTTTGCTCTGTGTGGAAGGGAGGGAAGATGTGTCCCAGCTGGCAAACTTTGCCTCCTTATTCCTGTTCTGGTGCGATACCATAATGGCACCATGAGTGCTTGCAAATGCCCACCCCAAACTAAGGTAATAATGAGCACCAATGGTGACCAAATCAAGATATTGTTTGATCCCTAACTGAAAGCTATGTTTTGGGGCTTTGGCTCAGCTTCCTGTAATTAGTTTGCTTTAAACCATGAGGATTTGTTGGCTCATTGTCATCTCGTGTGAACTGTCCAGACTTGTAGAGACCCTCAAACAACTGTTCTGAAGGTGCTAAGACAATGTTCAGTACTCCTTAATGTGTTTACAACATTAATTTCCAGTGTTAAGTGTTTTGCTGAGCTGTTAGCTGAGACTGGTATGCTTCCTCTAACACAAGGTTATCTGAGTCCACCCTTCTGCTTCTGCCAGTAACTCAAATGGTGCCTTGCCATGGGCCTCTAGTGTTGTCCTGCACATCCTCTCTTTAACCTTGATGGTCCTCTACAGCTGTTCCCTTTCCAGGCTACCAGGCAAGGTTCCAAGAATCCTGGTAAAGGGATACAGGTGAAGTACTAATATAAAAATGGAACTGGCACCTCTAATGCAACGTGCTTGTAAAACATGTGCTGTTTTACTCTGCAAGAGCCCTGCAGCAAAGTAAAACACTATTTAATTGTGGTGCATGGTGGGCTGGGCTGTGCTGTCAGGCTGTCTGATTAATGTGTCTGCTCTGACCTAGCTTATTCCTGTGGAGCACAAAGCCGCCCATGCTCTGGTAGCTTCTCTGCTTAACACCAAACTGTAAGGCAGCTGCCGAAGGTCCTCCTTGGTGACCTGTTTCACACATCATTTCATGATTGTGCAGAGCAGTGCTGAGATCTAAGCTGACTGTCCTGTTACTGCTTGACTTCTGCTGCTCGGGGGTGATTGAAGGCTGTGCTTGCCAGGAAGAGGAACAGCTGGATTCAGGTTTGATGTGAACATGTGGTGACCTACTTGAGAGACAGAAGTCTGGTCTGAACAAGTACTGCTGGGATTACACTGGGGCCATAACTGACGTTGAATGCATCTTATTTCTTGAAAGTTGTGAGAGATCTGGAAGTGTTCTAACAACAGTTTTGTTTTTGTGCAGTTTGATGAAGGTCGTAATAACTTTGAAGGGGATCTCAAAAAAGATGATTTACTGAACTTCATCAAGGCTAATGCATTGCCTCTGGTCATAGAGTTCACTGAGCAGGTGGGTGTCACTTTAGATACCTGGTAAGGCCTCTGTCTAGTTGCTGTATGACTGTAACAAAGCTGAAGTGTAGGTTGTGTTGGTTTATTTTTGAACTGACACTAGTTTATGAAGATATGTGAAGAACTCAAGGCAAGGGATGCACAAGCTTCCTGTTCACAGCAGTCCTGGGATACTGGAGGCTTATAGTGGTCCAGTTAGAATGTCAGAGCCAAGCTGGTCTTGACACTGATTTACTACTTAAATGGTTTCTGCTTTTCAGACTGCTCCTAAAATCTTTGGAGGAGAGATAAAGACTCACATTCTGCTGTTCCTGCCAAAAAGTGTGTCTGACTATCAGGAGAAACTGGACAACTTCAAGAGTGCAGCTGGAAACTTCAAAGGGAAGGTAAGAGGGATTTCTTGGATTACAATTAAGCGCCCACCTCACGTAGAGGAGCATAGCACTGCCTGTATCCACTGAATGACCATGGAGGAGGACTTGGAGCTACTGCCCCTATACCTGTCTCTGCACAGCTGCTGGAGTAGCAGCTAACTCCTGACTTTTTATTGTGCATGCAGATCTGACTGTCTCAAGACAGTCAGCACCAGTGCCAGGTCTGTGCATGTGCTGCTTGAACTGCTACAGCTCCAGTGCTTATGCCCTGACACTGTGCTGCCCTCAGAAGGAAAAGCAGGCAGTTCAGCTGCTTCTTGTGCAGCTATCAATGGGCACAGCAGTACTTGTCCTCACCTTACTGTCTTTGACTTTCTCCTCCAAAGATCCTGTTCATCTTCATAGACAGTGACCACACTGACAACCAGAGGATTCTGGAGTTCTTTGGCCTCAAGAAAGAAGAATGTCCAGCTGTACGTCTGATCACACTGGAGGAAGAAATGACCAAATACAAACCTGAATCAGATGACCTCACAGCAGACAAGATCAAAGAGTTCTGTAATAAATTCCTGGAGGGCAAGATCAAGGTAATTAAGATAAATGCTGCTGGTGGTAACCTGTTGGCTGAGCAAGCATAAAAAAAACCCCTCCCTGTGAGGAGCTGTGAGTCACCAGGAAAAAAATCCTTCCTACCAACATAGAGGGTATCTAGTGGCCTTTATGCTGAGAAATAAAAGGCAAAGCTACTGGAGTGTGAAGATTGGAGAGGGGAACTATGTGGTGGTGCGCAAAGTCTGAGCCTGATCTTTCTGCTGCTTATGGTAACTGTGCTGTTATTCAGCAGTTGGTAGAAGATGTGAACTTGGATGGCACAACTTAAAGGACTTTGAGCAGTGATCTGCTGGAGGTAGCCATATGCAGCTTGGCTACACTCAGTCCTGTGGTAATAGCACTGTCAGCAGCACCATTTCCTACCCACAGAGGTCATTTGGTGTTCTCTGCACAGGAGTGCTTGGTATTCTTGCTTGTTTGGGGTGGGGAAGAGTCTTTCTATGAGAAGAAGAGGAAGTGACTGATTCATCTGACTGCTCACAGCCCTGAGCCATCTCAGGCACTGAGATGATTTAAACTTGGGCTTTCCAGGGTATGTGATGGCATGTACATGTGAAGCAGCTGTGTGCCAAACTGCTTCTCTGAATTTCACTTCTTATTCCAGCCCCACCTGATGAGTCAAGATCTTCCTGAAGACTGGGACAAGCAGCCTGTCAAAGTTCTAGTTGGAAAGAACTTTGAAGAAGTTGCTTTTGATGAGAATAAGAATGTCTTTGTAGAGTTCTGTAAGTGTCTTTCAGCAGCTGATTCCAAGTAACTGCCCTGAGACAAGGGCCAAAGTACTGCGTGACTGGGATTAGGGGAAGAAAGCATCTTGCAGAATAAGCCACAAAGGGAGTGCCTGGGTTGAAAAGATGTGTGTGAACTATCTGGTGTGGGGGCAGAGGGGGAGCGGTGGTGGTAACTCATTAAGCTATTGGTACTAATGACATTTTTGTAATTAACAGATGCCCCCTGGTGTGGTCACTGTAAGCAGCTGGCTCCTATCTGGGACAAGCTGGGAGAGACCTACAGGGACCATGAGAACATTGTCATTGCCAAGATGGATTCCACAGCCAATGAAGTGGAGGCAGTGAAAATCCACAGCTTCCCCACGCTCAAGTTCTTCCCTGCAGGCTCTGGCAGAAATGTAAGAAGGCAGCTGACCTTTAATAGATCATTGCTTAACGAGGGAGCTCTAGCACTGCTTGAGTTTGTTCTGGACAAGGCCTTTGGGAGGGATCTCCATTCTGTAGGGATGGAATACATCGAGTCTACAGGACATTGAGACCCTTTGGGGGGCTGGGCTGCAGGAAAGAGTTTGGTGGGGGTGGGAAGTGGGTTTGGGGAAAAGAGGGAGCATAGCAGAGGACAGTGTGCTCATCTGCAGGCTATTCTTTCCTCGCAGTGATCTCTGAAGTCTAGTGGCTGAGCTGTTTTCCTTCGTCTCGTATGGGTGAAGGTGAATTTTTAAATTCCCTTTTGCTTGGCATGTGAACCGTTGCTCAGAGAATTTTTTCCTCCTCAGGGGTATGATTCTGTAGGTCCCCATAACCATTCTCTTCATGGGTTTTTTTTCCTGTGTAGGTAATTGACTATAATGGGGAGAGGACACTAGAAGGCTTCAAAAAGTTCTTGGAGAGTGGTGGTCAGGATGGGGCAGCAGCTGATGATGTGAGTAATGTGAATGTGGAGCATGGGTTGGGTCTGGTGCTGAGTCTTAAGTCCTAAATGGGTTGTATGACAGAAGGGAATACTGCTGAGCAAAAGTACCCACATCATAAAACAGGACCTGGTCAGTTACAGCCTGGTTGGCTATGGGCCTGTGATGGGTTCCTTTTGGGTGTGAAGCGAATGTTCTTGGGAGGCTTAAACACAAATATGGGAACTGCTCATGCTATAAAACTTACATAAGCTGTCTCTGGTGGTTGTGCAAACTGAATACTTAGAGGGCTTGCTCCTCAGTGAGAAGCCTGCTCTGCCCTGGAACTTGGGGGCTATGATGACTCTGAGCAACCTGGTATAGTTGAGGATGTCTGACAGCAGGGGGGTTGGACTAGATGACCTTTGGAGGTCCCTTCCAAGCTAGACCATTCTATGACCATTATACAGGCAGTGTATGTAGCTGGAAGCTCCTCATCTGCTTGGTGCTGCAGGTCCCAGCTTTTGGGGTTTTGGAGGGCCACAAAGATGCTCAGAGGGCTGCAGCAGCTCTCCTATGAGGACAGGTTACAAGAGTTGGGGGCTCTTCAGCCTGGAGAAGAGGAGGCTTCCGGGAGACCTTAGAGTAGCCTTCCAGTATCCGAAGGGGGCTACAGGAAGGCTGGGGAGGGACTATTGACAAGGTCTTGCAATGACAGGACAAGGGGCAATGGGTTTGAAGTGGCAGAGGGGAGAGTTAGACTGGATGTTAGGAAGAAGTTCTTTCCAGTGAGGGTGGTGACACACTGGCACAGGTTGCCCAGGGAGGTTGTGGCTGCTCCCTGCCTGGAGGCGTTCAAGGCCAGGTTGGAGGAGGCCTTGAGTGAGCTGTGCTAGTGGGAGGTGTCCCTGCCTATGGCAGGGGGTTGGAACTGGATGATCTTTGAGGTCCCTTCTAACCTTACCATTCTATGATAATCTAATGTCTCAAATCCCAGGGCTCTTAGTACAAGTCTCTGGGTGTCTTGTTCACATGGCAGCAGTGAACAGGTTAGAGATGTTGTTCAGTGCTTGGGTTTGGATCTGCCTGATATGCCAGAAACCTCTAGCTGTCTGTAACCTCTACAGGATCTGGAGGATGTGGAGACAGATGAAGAAACAGACCTTGAGGAAGGTGATGATGATGAGCAGAAACTCCAGAAGGATGAGTTGTAAAGAGAAGACTGATCTACAGCACCCAAAAAATCAAGACACTAAATTGGCTGCTGTTCTGCAGCCCAGCAAGGCAGAAACCCATTAAGATTTAAAGCAGAAGGTGAATGACTGGAAATCCAGGGATTGGCTTCTAAAGTAACACTTTACCCTCACTTGTCCATACACTTTCTTTTTTTTTCTTTTTCACTTTTGAGAAGGGATCTGTCACTAGGTAGCCAGCCCAACCAGCTGGGCTCTTTTTTTATTGTGATGTACTTTTTTTGTACACAGCTTTTGTTTGAGGTATTCTGTTCTTCTGGGTAGAAACAGATTGTGAAGTGGTAGCACAAGTTCAATGGCCCAACATTCTGGAGCCTTGCCACTAACATCTTCCAAGAAAGCTTTTTTTCCTTTTTTCTTTTCAAATTGAAGCCTGTAGCTGATTTCTGCACTCAGCAGGGTCCTTAATGCCCTCAGCTGTTCTTCCCTGGAATCAGCCTTCAGAGTGCAGGGAAGAGGCAGAAGGCTGATGGCATCATCCTGGTGAAAGGTGTAACTAAGGTGCTTCTCTTCACACTGGTCAGATGTTTTTTTTTCCCCCCTCTGCTCTAAAACACTTGGAGATGACTATTCCAAACACCTGGAAGGGTGGGATACTGTGTGCACTGGCTGTGGCAGGCTCTGAGGGTGGAGGTGGTCTAAAGCCCCAGCTGTGTTGCCATCCTTTTGATCAAATATGAGACTTTTGCAATCCCTTTCCATGCATTATTTTGAGTGGGTTGACCAGGTGGGTGGTGTGGGAGGGCCTGACAAAATAGAACAAACAAGGACACTTGCAATTAGTGGGTTTGGGGAGGAACTTGAACAGGGGAGTGCCTCAAAAGCCTGAGCTGCATCAGGCTGGTTCTTAGCATTCCGCTAAAGTAACATTGGAACTGAATTTGTTGGCCAAATAAAATTGAGATTTTAATACTATTATGTCTGTCTTCATCAGAACAAAGAATAAATATATTTGAGCCTGACCTGAAAGAGGATTGGAATTCTAGAGTTGGGGACTCTGCCAGAATGGTTTGTCAGCCTTCTCAAACTTAACAGTAGCTTCTCTCAAACATGCTGTTTTCTGAACAACAGCAGTTCTGCAGGTGGCCTCTGGTACCCTAACCTGAAGAAATTTGTGCTGTGTAATCTAAAAAGAAAAGGATTGTCAATGTGACAATCCAGTCATGTCCAAATTCAGCCACCTTGGGCAGATGGTAGCTATTACAAGTGAGAGGATATGTTCTTGGGCTCCAAAACAAGTGCTCTGCTTGCCAGCTGGCTGGAGACAAGGGGAGACCTTGGTGCCCTGAAGCAGTTCACCAAGGAATTTGCCTACAGGGAAAGATGGGACTGCCTGTAGCCTGGCTAGTCAAGCTACACGTGATCAGTGAGCAACACTGCTATTTCCAAACCAGACACTTACTACTGGAAATATTTTTGTTGGAAAATTTGCTATAAATGTCACACAGGAGGGCATAGCAAAGCTTAAAGGGCATCTTGGGGTGTTCCTGGTGCCTGTCCCTGAACTGGGGCATGGGGTGGTAGAATGATGCGCAACACTCCCACCTGTCTGCAGCTCTACCCGCCTGCTGTGGTTCCTCTGAGGAGCAGTACCCTGGCCAAGTCCTCTGCACTAAATTTTGGTGCAGCCTGGCTAGGGCTGAACCACTGATTGCTTGCTCTGGGGTCAGAAAATGGTGTTTGGAGCACTTTGAGTAATAAGTTCCATTGGAAGATACTGGCTAGGACCAGGCTCAAAAAGGTCTATTTTGTGGAGCCAAAGTCCAAACAAGGCTGAGCTCTTCAGTGGTTCTGCTGTTTATGGTCTGAGACCTGTCTTGCCCAGCTCAGGGGAGGGGGCTTGTACATCAGAGAACTCTACCAGCTAGAGTCACCTCATGTACACATCTAATTGCTTTTCCAAGAAACCAGGCTCAAAGTGTTCAGTCTTCAGAGCAGACTGCTCAGCCTCCCTATCAAGCCAGGATCTTCTTGATGTAACCCTGAGTACAATGCTTGGAAAATAGATCAATCTGTTTGTCAGAGAATAAACAAGAGCAGACAGCTCCTGGGTGTGGCTGACTGAGCTGTGGCCTCACTGTTGGGGTGTTCATGAGCAGGATTTGTTACACAAGGGGCAGACTGAAATCTCTCTGACTCCTAATGTAGGACAGGGATGTTTCCTGACACACCTGCCTGGATGGTCATCATAAGCATGTTGTGCTGATTCATACTAATGTACCTCAAATGGCCAAACTTTGATAGGAAAAAGCATGGAGGAGCAGATATTGTGTGACTCTGTTGTATCCTTCATGGCAGATGATGTGTTTTGGGCCCTTGAAAGGCAAGTAGTAAGTGCAGTAACTATCTGGTGGTGGTGCTATTCTTCAGCAGTGGTTTTGTAGAAGCTTGTCTTGGTTCCAAGCTTGAAGCAGGACATTGAACACCATAGAGTGGCATCGTAGGCTTCTGGTTCTGCAACTACACCAGGAGCAGCATCTGTCCTCACAAAGGCACTGATGACATCTTGCATGTGGTGGTGTTCTCCACACTTAACCTTACACTGTCTTGCAGGCATGCTGGGAAGCACAGCTCATCCTGCTTTCTAGTCGTCTGATGCAACTACAGGAGAGTGACTTAACTCAGAATGCATTTGGCACCAGAGCTCTGAAATGTCTGTGTTGCGTTGTGCTGGCAGGTATGGAGCAGCTGGCTCCCCTTCTTTGTTGATGATCTGCCTTTCCCAGGCACACGTGTAAGTGGGCTTGGTGCTGGGAAGCTCTGTTTCCAGGCCTTTGGGCTTCTCTGAAGGGCTGTCTCCCAACAACAGCAAGAGTAGGTTTGTCCCCCTTGGATGGAGACATCAACAGGTGGATGGTAAGATGAGACACCAACTTCTGCCCAGAAGTGGGAGGCTAGGAGCCCAGGCAGCTCAGTTACAAAGTGTCATGGCAAATATTGAGCCACATGTCCTTAAAATAGCCTGCAGCAGCCTATATAACACAGTGCTGCTGGAAAGCCCTCAGTCCTGAGCCCAGGGCCTACAGGTGGGCTGCATGGGAGCACAGGGAAAGCCCTGCAGCTGAGAGCGACACTCACCTGCTGCGGGACACACGCAAGGACCTTTGGACCCACTGGGAACACGGACACGGAGGGAGTGCAGTGCTGCAGGTGCTGTCACCTCTACAGTAAGGAGAGACCTGTTCAGCAGGGGAGGAGAAAGCAGTGCTGCCAAGCCAGCAAGCCCTAGGGTCGAACACTGAGCAACTCCAGCTGGTTCTACAGCCCCACGCACCTCTGGTCTTCCTCCTCTTCAGAGTCTGAAGGCTGTGATCAGCATGAGGGACTATTGCCCAGCCTCAGTGTCTCAGTACAGTCGGTATGTCCCAAGACTGAGAGCCTCACGCACTGTGCACTTCCCCAATGACATCATCTTTAAGGACCACATCAAGCAAGGGGACCTGGAGCAGGTGGGCAGATTCATACGTGCCAGGAAGGTGACGCTGGACACCATCTACCCTTCTGGTGAGTGCTGCAGGGGCTGCCAGAGCTGGAATCTCCAAAAGACACAGTTCAGCTGGGCTGTAAGGCAGATGAGAATGAGCTGTGAAGCCAAAACTTGGACATTGGTCACTCCTGGTAGGGTGATAGGTTGGAATCAAGTCATTCATCTCCACAGGAAGGGGTAGTGGCCCAAATTTCATCAAACAGGGTCTAAGAGGGATCTATGCCCACACACCAATACATCCCTTCAACATGGCCAGCACATGCTGCAGGAAGGGGGTGGGTCCTTCAAGGAATGATGGTGCACCTGCAGTGTGCTAGGATCTAGAGAAGCAGCAGCAGAGGCAGAGCTCCTGGGCTGTAGAGCTCCGCTGTAGAGCTCCTGATGGGACAGTGGAGCTCCTGGCTCCCAATGTGGTTTGAGGGAGGAGCTGAAAGAAGCAAGGCTCCACATTTTGTTCCTGGCTTTTTCCATTTCCCACAAAAGAGAGTGTGATGTGTGTTCTCTTACATCTTGCAGTACTATGTTTATGAGGAAGGCATTGCCTCAGTGTTTACACCCAGCCTCACTAGCAAGTGTTTGTGGAACGCCTTGGTCTGTATTGGCTGGGGCAGTACCGTGCAGAGCTCAGATTTGTCCTTTCCTTGCATTTAACTTCAGCTTTTCCTGTCACATGGCCAAAGAAGAAGGGTCTTAAATTGCCCCAGGCTTCCTCTTCTCTGTGGTTGCTGGTTGCTTCATTACTTATCCCATAAAACATTTCTGAAACTCATACAGAGTATGACCCTGGAGAACCTTCTTGTGTCCCCTGGCTTGACTCAGGGCAGGGTCTTGCCTGGGAGCTCTGCAAGAGGGCAGCTTCTCCCCCCCTTAAACTGGCCTGCCTGGTCTCGTGGGGAGGTGGGTGCTATGCCATGGCAGACAGCTGTAGATGTGCTGTAGAAAAGGAACAGAAACTTGAGGCAGCTTCCTCTTGCTTCTTTCTTTGGGAAAATCATGAGGGTTTGCTGCCCCCTGCTATTTCCTGGGCTGTGCGCAACGTGTACTTACAGGCTCAGCATGAGCGCTCCTTCTCTAATCCAGGTCTAATAAATCCTTTCCTTCCAGGAATGGCAGCCCTCCACGAAGCTGTGCTGACTGGAAACTTGGACTGCGTCAAGCTGCTGGTTAGATACGGTGCCGACATCCACCAGAAAGACGAGGAAGGATGGACGCCTCTGCACATGGCCTGCAGTGATGGCTATGCCGACATAGCCAGGTGAGGAGCACCTTGCCTGGGCTGGGACAGTCTCTCCCGTTGTGAGGGTGCCCAGTACCTGCGGTGCGCGTGGGGCTGCCCATGCCTTAGAGCTCCTCACGGTTTTCCCCCCGACCACGGCAGTGGTCTGTGCTGCCAGAGGGCAGGGTGCCTGTCGCCCCACTCAGCTGCCCGTCTCCTGCAGGTACCTCATCTCCCTCGGGGCCAGTCTGGAGGCCACGACCGACGATGGGGAGACGCCCTCAGACCTCATCGACCCCGAATACAAGGATCTGGTGGAGCTCTTCGAGGCCACCACAATGGGTTGAGACGGGGCACAGCGAGGAGCAGGCCTTCGGGGGCCGGGGCAGCAGGGCTGCGCCGGCCCGAGGGCTGGGCCTGGGCTGGGCCTGGGCCGGCGCCCGGGCGGCGCTCGCTCGGTACCGCATCTCGGAAACACTTTGTACTTTTCCAATAAAGCATCTCGACACCGCCGCCGCCTCCGGCCCTTGCGCCGGCAACCGGGTCCGGGGAGGGGCGGGTCAGAAGCCGGCCCGGGGGCGAC
>VWYK01121292.1:66516-77450 GCA_013399775.1 Semnornis frantzii
CACGGTGCTGTGGATGATGCTGAGATAGGGTGGGATTTGGGGGGGGCTGTTGCTGCCCGGCTAGCGCTACTGTTTACGGAGTTGCCGATGGCTGCTGGGGCACGTTTCCAAGCACTCACCCAGCTCGTCACGTCCCCTCTGTCAGGCTGTGCGTGGGGTCTAAACAGCCGGGAATTGTCATCTGCTCAAGGCCGGGNGCACTCGGCGCGGGGCCGGGGGGGGGGGGGGGGGGGGCTGGGTGACAGGCAGTGCCCCAGAGCCAAGGCATATAGTCCCTCCTGCTACCATCCGTGGGGCAGGGTGCCGCGACGTGGGGGTGTGCCTGCCTAATCCCCATACACCAGGCAATTGTGCCCAAAGCTGCAGCATCCGGGCTTAGCGCTCATGTGCGCGGCACAAGCCTCTTAGGGTGCCGGCTGCTGTGCTCCCTCCTTGCCATGACAGCCAGCCCGGCACCCGCACCCCTGCGCCCTCTGAGCTGCTCACCGTGATCGGTGCTGCTGGCAGTTGCTGCCTGGCCCGTGGCCTGGGCCAGCTCCCAGGAGAGCGGGGGTGCCGGCAGGCAGAGCCAAATGATTTAATTAAGGGCTCCTGGCAGCGAAAGGACAGAGCCGATTAGCAGCCAGAGAAGAACGTGTGCTGGCGGGAGCTGGAGCCCCGGCTGGCAGCCCGGCAGCAGCCGCTGTCTCACGTCTGCCTCACTCACCTGTGTCAGGCCATGGGGGCAGGCAGCAGGGCTATGGTGGGGGCGGGCAGAGGGGCAGGAAGCTGGATTGTGGGGCTGGCAATGAGCAGGCAGCAGGGTCGTGGGGATCTCTTCTGGTGCAGCTCCCCATCGGTGGCTGTGGTCGTCGCCTGGGGATGCCTGGGGGTATGGTCTGGGTCTGCAGTGTTCCCGGACCCCATGGTCTGAACAGANCTCCACACAGAGGTCCAAGTCCCACTCGCCATGCCTCACCCACAGCTGGCCCAACTGTGGGCATTGTCCTGTGCATGTCTGGCACAGCATGGCATCCTCACCAGGGCAGGCATGGTCCTGCACAGTGTCCAGAGTGGGATGAATCTCAGGACGGAGGCAGCAGCTGCCCCAGCCAGCTTGGCCTGCAGCAGTGTGGCCAGCGTAGGCCTCCTGTTCTGGTCACGAGCTCAGAAGTGGCTCTCAGCTGTGGTCTCAGGGAACTCATAGCAGTGGTGCTGGTCTCCCAGGGTGAGGTGCTCAGCAGTGCTGTGGCTGGTCCTCTCGAGGTAGTGGGTGCCAGGGTGTGCAGTGGCTGGGCTGCGCCCCAGCCCATTGGCACAGCCACTCACCAGCTGGTGCTTCTCACAGGTGCTGCCAGCACCGTTGCGGGCGCTGGGTGCATGGCTGTAGGTCTGCTTGTACTCCTCTGCCAGGTCCTTCCCTAGCTTCCAGCGCTGCCACCTCTTCAACAGCTCTGCTTGCACCTGTGGGCAGTCACCATCATTGCAGCCCCACGTTGCTGGTTGGTCGAGTCCCACCCAGCTACCCACTTCCCACACTGTCGCACTCACCTCCTTGTTGACAAAGCAGTAGAGAATGGCCACCAGCATCCCCTGAGTGGAGGTAGGAGAAGTGTCAAGAGGTACATGGCCAGAGCTCTAACCCCAACCCTGATCTGAGCCCACCCAGATCTGGGACTGAGGGTCTTTGCAGAGGGTCAGTCCTGTGTGGAGCTGGGCTCACCTGAAAGGAGCTCAGAAAAAGGTCAAAGAAGAGCTTGACATAGCGCAGGGTGCCCTGAGCATGCTCATCCGTGATGAAAGCAAACACCACCTCGTGGATGCCCAGCAGTGGGATCAGTGTCAGCGTGGACTTGGCCAGCCTGCATGGAGGGTCATGGGTAGGACACACACCCACACCCCAGTACGTTCACTACAGGCATGTGGGGCCAAGGCTGTGCCCACCACCCACCTGAACTTGTAGTCGGTGTAGCGCATCTGGTGAGCACGGAGCTTGGAGACAAGGATCTGGATGATACGGATGAAGATGAAGAAGTTGATCTGCAATGGAGTGAATTGAGCCATGAGGGACATGATTGGGGGCAGGCAGGGCTAGGCAAAGCAGGCAGGGCAGCTAGGTCCCCCAGCCCAGGACAGACCCTCTTGCTGCAGGCTTGGAGCCCTCACAGATGCTGGACAAGAAGCTGTGGGGGTCAAAGTGACAGCCCCAGACTCACCAGGATGGCCAGGAACATGGGGAAACGAAGGATCCACCAGAAGCCCATGTTGTTGTTGGTGGTCCAGCACCTGTGCAGAGGAGATACGGGGGGGCTGTGGGGCAGCTGCTCAGCTGGGCAACTGCTAAAGCCTGGCATGGCATCAGTAGCCCCAGCTGAGGGAGCACCATAGCCTGGCACCATTCTCTTTGCATGGAGTGATTGTATGGAGCCTCTTCAGGGCCATCACATCATCCCTACCATCTCTCAGCATGTCCCACATACATCCTCCCAGGCCTTGTACACCCATAGGTGCCGACCCATTGTAGGAGCTGGTACTCACTGGATGTTTTCATAGAGGAACTTTACGACAACCCAGGGGATGAGGAACAGCACAGGAGCTCCTGGAGGAGAGGCAGGTGGGGGAGCAGGTGAGGCACAGTTGGGAACAGGGTCGGGGATGGGGACCCAGTCCACCTGCGCTCCCCCCAGCCGATGCACAGGTACAGGGTGAAGTAGCTCCTCTCGGAGAAGACAGCCACCACCAGGAGGTTGTGCAGGTAGATGCCCTCCACCAGCAGCCAGCAGTAGTTAGCCACGACACCGTACTGCATGAAGACTGTGGCCACCCGGCAGCCCGCGGCTGCCTGTGGACAGGGGTCAGGGCTGCTCTGGCTCCCGTCACCNTCTTGTCACTGTAGTGGGTCTTGAGCAGGGCATCGATGACCAGCACAGAGACAGCCTTCAGGATGAAGGAGGCGAAGAGGTTCATGTGGATGTAGTTCCTCATGCAGTGCAGCTTGCTGCGGAGGCAGGGAGCTGCTGTCAGTGGACACACCCAGACCCTTGTCATGGCCCCTGCCCCAGATCCCCCAGAATGGCTCCCACCTGCCCTCAGCTGAGCAGCCATTCCCACACCCCTACCTGAAACCCAGCAGCAGGGCTAGGGCGAGGAGCAGTGCACAGAGTGACACGGAGTAGCCCACGGTGTACATCACCTTGTAGCTGCCATAGGTCCTGGCAAATTGTTCCTAGAAAGGGAAGGAGCACGTGAGGGCAGGGTTGGGCAAGACAGGCAGGGTAGGGACCACCGCACCAGCTGCCCCCCAGCTCAGCCCACCTGTGCCTCCAAGTCCTTGGCGTCAAGCATGCACTGTGTGGCATCACGCAGGGACTGCCCCTGGGGGCCTGTCACCCATTGCCCATCTGGCCCGCAGGTTTTGAAGACAAATTTGTGTTTCACTGTAATGGGAGGAGGGCAATGGATGGATGGGGTGTGCCAAGCCCCACATCCACTGTGAGCACTGTGCACTGGCCCTGGCACAGCCATCTGGAGCACCACATACACACACACATGTGCTCACACGATCACACACCCCTCTTGCCATTACCTTTCTGGTACCAGGGTAGGAACCAGGGACAGGGGACACTGGTAGTGCTGTTGGGCAGTGTGTCAGGCCAGCAGGAGAACTTGTCGAAGGTGCGATTACAGACCAGCTCTGAGGAGGGATGGGATGTGGCAGCACTTGTGGCATCTCCTGTGCAGGGAGCCAGATGCCAGGCCCCACAATGGTCCCTCCACCCCTTATCCCTGTCTCGCTGGGTCTCACCTGTGGGCATGGGCAGGAGGCTCATGTTGTGGTTGCACTCCTCATTGTATGCCTTCCATCTCTCATAGGCGAAATCCGTGATCTGGGCAGAGGAACCCTGGGGGCACCAGGGAGGGTCACCCATGCCCCTGGGGTCTGCTGTGCTGAGCAGGGCAGCATCCCCAGTGTAGGAATGGCCATGGGTGAATGTGGGCTAACATGCCATGGAGTGCCCTACCGTGCTGTGCATCTATGCCATGCCATGCCATGCAGTTCTGTGCCAGGCCATATGGATAGCAGCACAGACAGGAAAGGGCAGCAGCCCCTGGACAGTGTGCTGTGGCCAGGGGCTGCCATGGGGAGGGGCGGCTCGGTGGCAGCTTAGGGGCAAGCAATGGGTTGAGTGTGGGGCAGAGCACCTTCACGCAGAGTGGCCCATCCTTACCTGACAGCAGAGCAGCAGAAGCAGCAGGATGCTGAAGAGATGCAGCTGGGACATCCCTCCACCGGGCTGTGAGCCGCATGGGGAGCAGTGTGGGGTGCCTGGCTTCTTACCAGCCCTCGGCAGCTCCTCTGCTCTGGCGGGGAGGGCCCTGGTGTGTGGGCGACCCTGTGCAGGAGACGCCGGGTCATGGGGATGCAGGCAGTGGGACCTGTCCCGGGAAAAGCTGGGAGATGCATGGCTGAGGGCAGGTGGGCGCGGGAGGAGAGGCCGCCCCGGTGCGGAGCCAGCCCTGGCCGTGGTGCCACGCTCCTGTCCTGGTCCTTACTCACTCTGTTGTTTGTGCAATTTCCAGCGTGCCACTGCATACCTGCTGGTTCTCCACAGGGCTTATCACCCTGTAGCCACACCACCCCTCTGCCAGCTGAGCCAGTCCCCAGCCCCTGTGGCCAGAGCACCCCGTGCAGGGGACTCTTCACACCTGAGCATCTTCTCACGGTTGGGGCTGGTACCCGGGCTGGTACCCAGGCTGCCTCCTTTCCCCATTGCCTCCCCACCACTCGTGGCAGAACCAGTTTCACATCTGCTTCCAGTAACAGGTGGCCAAGCCTCTGGGATGGCTTGCTCCACAGGGTGTCCCTCCAGGCACCCCATGCTCGAGGGAAGGAGCTCACATCAGAACCAAACGGTCAGGGGTAGGGATAGGGATGGGGAATGGGGATGCGGAATGAGGATGTCTGCCGACCCTGGTCTGGTTAACCCTTAACCTGCAGGGATCCCCGGCTTGCAGGACTGCTATGGCCTGAGGGCTCTCCGCCGGTCCATGCCGCCGTGACTCCAGCACCCCCAGCTCAGGCGAGAGACGCAGAGCTTCATCCCACAGAGCACCCGGGAGTTCCCCGCACAAAGTCCAGCTCACGAGGCGCCGTAATTCCCTCCATCCCCCTAAGCGGGTTAAGGAGCTCCTGAGCAGGATTTCAGCTCTTCCGACAAGAGGCCATTCTGACGGCAGCCACACGGCATGGCACGGCCCTATGGGGTGAGTGCGGCCAGGCTGGGGGGGATTGGGACAGACGCTACAGGATCACCCCCCACCCAGCCTCCCAGCCGGAGCATAACACTCCCGGACCAGCCAGAACTCCCAGGGCTTGCCTCTATGCCCAGACCTATTTTTATCCCTGGGAAAGTCGTTTTTCCACCATGCAGACCCACTCACCATGTCGCAAGCGGCTGCCTGAGAAGCTCATTAATCAGTGTGTGGGGCTCCAGATGCAGCTCAAGGAGCTGGACCTGCCGGCGCACGCCTTATTTAGACACTGCCAGGGCAGAAGGAGCTGCTTCCTCGGACAGTCCTCGCTGGGTGGGCTTTGCGAACAGGGATCTTTGGTGGGCACCCACCTGCTCATGTCAGCATCCCTGTCCTTGCCCCATGCCAGCTCCAAGCCAGCATCCCTGTTCTCTTACCCCTGTCAGTTCCACACCATCATCCCTGTCCTCATCTCTCTGTCAGCCAAACATTACCATCTCTGTCTTTGTCCCCTTGCCAACCCCACACCAGCATCCCTGTCCTCATTCCTCTGCCTGCCCCATGCCAACATCCCACCTGCCCCATCCTGCTGCCGTCCGTGCCCCAGCCCTGCGGGAGCCTCCCCATGCCCAGTCCCTGCCCAAGCATCCCTGTCCCGGGAGGAAGGGCTCCTGCTGGGCACCATCAGCAAACTGGCTGCCAGCCCCTCTCTGGCCACGGATGCAGCTTTGGGGCAGAGGTGTCTCTATTTTTAGCTGCCTGCAATGGGATTTAGCAGCAGGGAGGCCTCTGCCCTAGACTCCCCCCGGGCTGGCAGCTGCTCCCCAGCCCCGATCCTGCTGCAGGGCCAAGCTGGGCAGACTGCACTGGGTGAGGGGTCCTGGCGCAAGGGCCAGTCACGCTCCTCGCCTCCAGCCCAGGGCTTCCCCTTGCAGTGAGGCCCTGCCCAGACCCTTTGCCCCAGCTGCCCATGGTGCTACACAGCAACAGTGCCATGGAAGCCCCCTATGCCTCACAGTGCAAGAGACCCCCCGGCAGCTCGGGCACCCCATGCTGCACTCAGAGACACAGGCTATTTCTGGCAGACACGTGGGCGTGCATGAGCAGCCGTGGACCACTCATCCCTGGTTTGGTGCAAACAGGCAGTGGCACGGAAGGAGAAGTGGCTTGGCACAGCTGTGATGGTGGGTTCTGGAGTGGCTTTGACCACTGGCAGTGCTGAGCACCTCCCCAGGAGCCAGCACTGCCCAGCATCAGTGCCCACAGTGCTTGGAGTAGTGGTTGCTAATGGTTGGATGTGCCATGGCCACTGATACCAAGAGCCCCTCCCAGACATGTCCACTGCTGCCAGAAGCAGTGTCACAGGAGGGACCTGACTCCTCACCACAGCCCCTCGCAATGCTGTGCCCAGCCGGCTCCAGGTGCCATGTTTCCCTTCTCTGCCACCTCACCCCTAGCTGGGGCCAGGCTTTGGGGACATCTCCCAACCCACACTGAATTGTGGGCACTGGATGGAGGGTGCCCAGCATGAGAGCGAGTGCATCTGCTGGGGCCATAGTGGGTGTGCAGGGGACTTTTGCCCCACTCTGGTGTTGGGCAATGAGACATGTTCCTGTGTCACGGCTCTGCGGCTGCTGACCCCTGCAGAGGCTGGGCTGTCACAGCCATGAAGGGGAGATCTTGTGCCTGTGATAGGAGAGGAGGGAAGAGGAGCCCCAGGGTGCTGCACTCACACAGGGAAAGGGCTCAGTACTGACAGCCTCACTGCTGGGAGGCTGGAGGTGACAGACACAGGCATCATCATCCATCTTCTGGGTGGGGGACAGTGGGGTGGTCACTGGCACCTGAGCTTGTGTACTAAACCCTTCCTGAGCAAGCAGTGCCAGACCTGTAAGTGGTGGGGACAAAGCAAGGACTCCTTTTCTCCTTTGATCTGCTGCTCATGGCCCAGCAACCACTGGTCCGTGATGTGCTGGCAGGAGGGCAGGAGGGGGGCCAGGGCACACAGCCTGGGCAGAGGGCATGCTCAGCACTGGGGCACACTGCTGCCACCACTGCAGCATCCCTCCAAGGCATAGGGAATGGACAGAAAAAAGCTTGTGCTGGGGCTTTTCCCCTTACCCGTGGATGTGCAGCCCCTGCACAGCCCTGCAGCAGCTCTGTGCTGACCGGACCCCCATGGCCAACTGAGCATCCAGCCCTGCCTGAAGGCAAGATACTCTCCTCCTCCCACCTAGGTCGACTTCCCTGGGGATATTGCTACCCTGACTCTGGTGCCATCACACGTGTAAGGGAACAAGCTCCACATCTGGGATCACTGTGTCCAATTGCCACATGGATCAGCAGCTCCATGAAGCCTCCACGGGGACACTCATGGGCATCTGCAACGTGACCCAGGAACACTCTGGCACATCCACAGTCCCACATAAGCACTGGGACACTGACACAGCGCCCTCCCACTCTAGCCCATGGGGCTCTCATGTTCCCAGCTGAAGTGGGAGCATGGTCTTCTGGTAGTGCAGGTCCATGCCCAGCACAGCCCCATGCTCTGGAGGCGGTGGTGAGGGCTGCACACCCTCCGGACACAGGGATTAGCCCCCAGCGCGTTAATGCAGCATTTTCCACGGCTGGCTTGGCTTTGAGCTCAGAGCTACAAGCCAGCACGGCAGGGGTTTCAGCACTTGGCAGGGGAGGGGATAGTGCTGGGCCAGAGCTGATGCGATGCCAGTGCAAGCCTGGCTCTGCCGATGCTGCTCCACTTCCCACCAGAACAAGAGGCTGGGGGAGACAGCCACAGTGGGGAGACCCAGGAAGTCTGACCCACATCCCATGCTGTCCCCACCTGTGTCTCTGCCCAGAGCTCAGGGACGCCTTCTTGCTCTCCATCTGCAACCCTCAACTGCTCCAATCCTCCCACGGGAAGCAAGAACCGTGAACTTTAGCAGCAGAGGAGCAGTTGAACCGCCTGGAGCAGCCCTCGTGCTGTAAGTCCGGAGCTCTTTTGCACAGAGCTACCTGATCGCGGAAACGCTGGGCAGCGGCACACAGAGGCAGCCGACGTCACCAGGCACCGACAAAGTCGGATTCTGTGTCACTTTGGACCAAGAAAACCTAAACCAACCCTGACAGCGTTTTCGTCAACAGCAACAGAGGATGCAAACAAACAGTACTCACATCTGTGCCATCAGGACAAATGCCCTGTATCACCTCCATGCCTGCTACCAAAAGGGATGGGTAAGGGCCATCCCTCCACAGCTGCCCCAGTACCAAGGAGGGAGTGTGTGATTGGCAAACATGGCTGGGCAGCTGAGCAATGGTCGAATAGCCTTGCTGCTTGTCAGGCTCTGCCAAGGGGATGCTGAGCCACACAGCACCTCAGCCCTTGCTCAGGGAAACAAGTTTTTCTTGTTCACCACATTGCACAAAAGCCTGTCAAACGCAGGAGGATGGCATGAGCCACACACCGTGGCACGTGTGGTTAGCGTGTCACAGGGGAAGCACAGGACTGGGAAAAGCCTAGGAAAAGGTCAGTGCAGGCAGGCGTATGCACACACACGCCCGCACCAGGAGCTCAGCACCTGTCTGCCTGGAGCAGCTCATGTCACAAGTGAATGCCGTGGTCAGCACAGAGCTGAGAACAACCTCCAGCACCTCACCAAGGACTGAGTTCAATCCTTGATCTGCTGAGGGGCAGATGTGCAAGTGACATTGCACACAGCAGCCTGTCCTGGATCGGAGAAGGGTCCCTCCTTGTCCCAGGGAACTTGGGCACCTGGGCACAGCCAAGCCAGAGGCAGAGGTGCTGCAGTGCCAACTCCTGCTTGGTTGTCCACTGGTGCCTGCTTCTTGCAATCAGTTTGCCCAGACCTGGCCTGGACTGAGACAGAAAGACAAGGACAAATGGTCTGGCTGAGGGGGATGCAGAACTGGGCAGGATGCAGGGGAAGAGCACAGGGGGATAGCAGATTATCCACTCCATCTTCCTGGCATCCGGCTTGATGAGCTCCTGCCTCTGCCCCTGCTCCTGCCTCTGGCTGGCATGGCGAGGGGCAGGACGCTGTGCTCAGTGGCTGGTCTCAGCTCTGCACTGCTGCTCAGGATTTGCGGTCACATTTTTCCATTAACTATTTTTAATCCACATTTTGCCTCTTCTCCATTCAACCTTTTCTCTTTTCCCCCCTCCAGGCAACAGAACATTTAGGGAAAAAAAAAAAAAAAATCTGTACCGCAGCATGCAGAAAGGAGCAGGGATTGGTGGGAAGGACAGGGGCTGGCAGCTGGGGCGGCACTAATATGCCAAGAAGGGGTCCTGCAGGCCCTATATTTTCCTGTTGATGCACAGATAAAGCTGAGGAAATCTCAGGGGCACCCACTGAGTTTGGCAGGGGTCAGGACACACACAGGACAAGCTGTCAAGGGCCATGCAGGGCACCACGGCTGCATTACCACCTACAGGGCAAGGTGCTGGGCAGACGCAGGTCAATGGCACTGGATGGGTAGCAGCAGATGCCCCTACCTCTGCCCATCCAGCCACCATGGCTGAGGGGCAGTTGGCCTGACACTGCTGTGCGCAGCTCTCCCTGGCCACGCCGAGGGAACAGCCGGGCTGGGTAGGCAGCGCCAGGCAGAGGTGATCTCACAGCTGCTTTGGAGATGCGCTTCCAGCCACGAGGGCGGCAAGGTCACCTACCCACCATGTCCTGGTTAAACAAAGCCGTTTACCAACACCGTGTTGACACAGCAGAGCTTGGGACAGAGTCACAAAGGGCACTCGCAATGGGACCCGGCAGCACCCAGAGAGCTTGGGGAATCTGGAGGGCTGGGGGAAGTGTCCCCTGCTTTAGCCCTTCAGCAAGAAAGCCACAGCGCCGTGGCTGCAGGCTGCAGGGACACCCAGTGGGCGCTACTTCAGAGAGGGGCTTCTCCAGGAGATGCTCCCAGCACAGCAGAGCCCGGCCGGTATCACACTCCCGGAGTTCACAACAGCCCCCAAGGGTGCCGAGCTGCTCAAGGGCAGAGCCCCTTCCCGAGGTGACGGAGCAGCGGCTCAGGCAGGGAACAGGCACAGCCTGGACGCGAACTGCCTAGCCCAGGACACCACCCGACTCCACCGGGACCAGCACCCAGCACCGGGACGGCTCTGGAAGCTGCTGCTCAGGATTCCCGGGACTCAGGTTGCGGTCCCAGGGATGCGCAGTCGTGACACGAGATGTGGATCCCCTCGCCGGGGCGTGCTGCATCCCACCGAACAGGGACCCCCGAGGCGGCGGGGGTGGGCGCTCTCCTCCCTCCTCCCCGCCTTCCTCCTTACCTGTCGGGGCTGTGGTCGCGGCGGCTCCAGGGCGCATCTCGGTGCTGGCCGGAACCGGGACTGGCACCGGCACTCTCGGCCGCTCCGGCGAAAACTTTTGCCGGAGCCGCGGCGGCGGCGGTTGTGGCGGCTCGGGGGGAGGGACCGACGCGGGGGGAGGGACTGCAGGCGAGGAGCCGTGTCCCGCTGCCCCGCTCCTCCCGCCAGCACGGGGAAGGGGGGGCGCAGCCCTATGCCCCCGGCTCCGCCTGCTGCCGCCAGCCTTGGGTCCTCGGCTCTGGGTACGGCGCGGCACGATCCCGAATCACCGGCGACCGCGCCCGAGAGCTGCGGAGGCACCAGCGCTGGTCCCAGCCACCGGTCCTTGCCGCTTTGCCCCTGCGCCCCGCCC
>VWYK01121292.1:77619-90566 GCA_013399775.1 Semnornis frantzii
CCCGCCGCCGGGCATCGGCTGGGCTCGCCGGCGGAGACGGAGCGGTGCGGGCAGCTGAACCGTAACAGGCCTCCACAAAGGACAGGGACGGGGATGCCAACGGGTCCGGGAGCCTGTGAAGCCTTGCGCTTGATGCGGCGGGGAGGCGGTGGGTCCTGGGGGCTCTCGTGTGGTCCCTGCGGGTTTCCCGTCGCTGTCACAAGCCACCTTCTCCTTCCAGTCCCGCACGGCGGTCTGCAGGGTTCGGCCCTCTCGCGAGGACCCGGACAAGCCTCGGCCGTGCAGCCGGGAGCCGCCTCGACCCCCCGGCTCCGGCTGCCGCCGGCGGGGACGGGTCCGTGTCTGCCTGCGCTGTCCCGCTGCAGCCCAGCCGGGTAAACAGTCCCGCGCAGCAGCGAACGGACGAGCCTGCCACACCGAGCTCACCGGGCTGGCCTGGGAAGAGGTGCCGACAATGGGAGGGTGCCAACAGCCGCCCCTGCCCTTCGGCACAAACGGATTTACCTCGATCTCTGGCGCCCGTGCAGCCGGGGCAGTTAGGGGACATAGAGTGTGCTCCAACGTGGAGCCCCCTCGCCGGTGGCTCCCGGGGCCAGGGTCCCTCTCGGCTCAGCTGCCAGCCCTCTAAAGCCCCACCGTGGGCACACCCTGGGACTTGCAGGTGCCAGTGCTGACCGGAGTCAGGCCAGAGCCAGCCCACACCCTGATCTGGGCCAGCAGGAGCCTGAGAGTCAGCCCCAGGCCTGCCCAGGGTAGGCAAAGTGGTGACAGGGAGAATCCCCTCCAGGCAGCAGGGCCTGAGGCTTGGGCAGGGAGGGCTGGGCAGAGGTAGGGTGAGACCAGGAGGGGCCCAGCAGCTACAGTGAGTGCAAACACCACAGGCAGTGGTTGTTGACAGTCCCGAGGCCTCCCCGATGCTCAGAGATAAGAAGCTCCAGCATCAACTGAGCAGCTGCCGGACGCGTTGTGCTCCAGGCTGTGTCTGGCACATGTTGTCCTGCCTGCGTGGCTGTGGTGTGGCTGCCACCACAGGGTATATGGGAAGAGGGGATGTGAGTATCAGAAGTACAGGACTTGCACAGCCAGTGAGACCAGCTGGAGCATCCCTGCCTCTGGCCATCACAGAACCGAACAACTTCATCTCAGGAGGGTAATGGCAGGCAGGGCAAAACTCTGCAGTGCCATCATTTTCCTGCTCTGTGTTGGCCTTTGAATGGGTGCAGAGCAGCCTCCATCAAGTCTGGCAGTGATGCTGGGGTGGCAATCCCAGCCCCTCACAAGAAGAAGGCTCAGCTCCCTCAGGCTCACCTGCCCAGAGCCCTCTCACAGGGCCAGGCAGAGGAACAAAGCAGTGATGCCAGCCAGCATCATTAGACTTCGTTATGGTGATGAGCTTTCACTTCCCTGCTGTCCCAGGCTGGCTCTGTTCCGCCTGCTGGAGCCCAATTAGTGCCACTTCCTGGACGCAGCTCCAGTGACAAGGCTGAGGCAGGCGAGTGCCCTCGGCACAGCTCTGCTGAGACTGGGCACAGCTTGGGGCAGGGCTGGCCCAGGGAGATCCCGGCTTCCTGGGGATATAACAGCCTTGGGGCTGAGTTAGAGGGAGAGGATGGGGAGAAGACCCCCCTGCTCAGTGTGGGGAGAAGACTTGCCCCCCTCCCTGCACTCCCAGAGAGCTCAGTGCCCAGCCCTGGCTGCAGCAGGAGGGGACACAGAACTCCCCTGGCTCACCCACATGCAGCACACAAGGCCCTGTGCTTGTTTCACCCTTTAATAAAGTCACAAATATTCCAGTTCTTTGATCCCTCAGGACTACCATGCACAGGGGTGCACAGGCCAGAGGGACTGGTGCCCATAGCACCCACATGCAGGGCACTGCAGGGTGGGGGAGATCATGGGGCACTGAGTGCTACAATGGGCTAGGGAGGGACATGAGGCCACAGGGCTGCATGGACATCCCCATCCCAGGCTGGTTTAGTGAGTGATGGATCCTTGAGCAGGCACTGTCTGGCCCTGGCTAAAGCCAGGAGACAGCTGGGCAGATGCCAGCCTTGCCTTAGACAAGGACAGAGGGATGAAGCAGCTGCCCCTCACCCCCAGGCTCCGTTCACCATCTTCATTGGTATGAGGCACAATCCCTGAAGAGCCCAGCAGCCGCTGGGTGCTGGCAAGTTTTGGCCAAGCAGAGTCAGAGGGTGTTTGGGTAGAGATTGGTGGGTTTGGGGTGGCTGGGCTGTGCTGGGGGCAGCAGGAGAGCACAATGGGTCAGAGGCACTAGGGGAGGACAGGGCCTTGCTGCTGGCAGGAGAGGCTGGAAGGACACCAGCCCTGCTGACCCCTCTGGCCACCGGCCTCCCTAGCTCTGTGACAAGGCTGGACTCTCTGTTTCCGCAGGACAGTGCAGTCTGGAGGCACATAAGGGACAGGGCTGAGCGTGGTTAAGGACAGAACTTGTGGCCTGTGAGAAGAGCAAAATAAACCCCAAGCCAACAGTACAGAGGGGAGAAGAGGCTGAAGAGCATCTCAGAGATAAATGAGATGCTGAGAACTGGGGTGAGAGAGGGGAGTCTCATCTGACTGGCCACAGGCACTGGCAAGGCACAGGAGTGGGGATGAGGGGCAGGGGAGTGGCACTGGCCCCAGACAGCAGAGAGGGGTTCTGGGATCTCAGTGGTGACCTGCACGCTCACTCCCCTGGGGCAAAGCAGAATCCTGTCTCTCCTACTCAGGTGACCACTTTGATCCCAAAATATTTGCGTAGCTGTTCCAGGAAGACAAAAGTGAGGACGGTGTGAGGAATGAGACGGATGGCAGCAGGAACAAAGCCCTGGAAGGAGACAGCAAGAACAGGGAGAGTCAGTGTGAGCTTGTCTGAGGGTGGTCAGCAGCACACCCCATGGGGGAGTGCTGCCTGGCCATGTGGCAGAATTCTGGGGAGCTGGGGGCTTGGTGGCAGCAGAGCCTGCTAGGGCAGTGAGGGAGGTACCAAGCCATGAGTGTGAACACAGATTTCAGCACTGTGCATCAGCCTCTCTGCCCCAGACACATCAGCACTGCCACCGCTGCTGTATAGGCAAAGTCTCACACACAGCCTGTTCAGATCCCACAGCCCTGGCACAGGATGGGGACCTGGCAGGTGGAGGCTGCCAGAGGCAGCAGAGACAGGAAGGTTCCTGCCCCAGAACTGTTCCAGGTCTCAACCACTGCTCCCAGCCTGACCGAGGCTCCCCAAGTCCACTCCACCAGCCCACCCCGGCATCCCCAGTCAGGCACCTTGTAGAAGGCGAGGGGGCCAAGCTTGGCAGTTTCCATGGCACAGTGGGCAACACCCTGAAGCAAGAGGGAGAGAGGTGAGGAGGAGCCAGGAAGTGAAGGGCATCAGGCCAAGGGGGCAGGACAGGCTACTCACCCGGTACTCGCCCTGGGAGTTCATGAGACGGGTCTTGAGCACATCAAGGGGCTGGCACAGGAATGTGGCACATCCGCCCTGGGGACAGCAGGAGTCAGCACAGGGTAGAGGCTCATGAAGGAAACCCAGGAAAGTGCCAGTGATCAAGTGATCACAACGGTCACTGTGGAGAGCCAGAGCTCAGCTTGGGCCACCCCTGCCCCGTCCCTGCCAGGAGGCCTACAGGAGCCTCTGCTCCTGGTCCTGCTCCATCGACATTCCAAGAAACAGCTCTGTCAGTCCCAGCCCAGCTGCAGGTAACCCAGCTCCAGAGCTACATCCCCACACCCAGCCCCACTCACAGCAATGAAGCTGGCCAGGAAGTGAGTGAAGATGTTGTCCGACAGCAATCCGGTCGTGAGAACCAGCTGCTTGGCCTGGTCATAACAGGAGAGCTGTGGAGACATGGCATTTTAGTGATGCATTCCCTCTCCTTACCGTGCCAGGAACTACCTTTGTCCCTTCCCTGGCACCTATTAGCCAGTAGAGATATCCTACCTGCCCAACAGTGACCAGGGCTCCCCGGCTGGATGCCATCGTAGCTCCTGAGAAGAGTTTCTTCAAGCCCTCTGTGGACAGACAGGTTAGGATCAGCACATGTCCTGAGACATCCCTCACACTTCCTTGCCTTGGGAGCCTGCTTTCCTGCCCCATCTGTGTCCCAGCTTCCTCACACAACTGTGCTTAAAACATAACAGTAGATATGCTGCAGAGAAGGACAACCTTTTGGAACAGCCCTTCCTCAGCCCTGCTGCCATTCATTCCCCTTCCCACCCACTCCACCCTCTCATGGTTTTCCACAGAGGCTCTTGGCAGGTTCCTCTTCCCTACTGGAGTACAGACAAGCTGCCAGGTCCTGCCCCAGACAGATGCTGCAGAGGTGCTGGCCTTTGCCAAACCCTTGGCTCCCCCAGGTCCCGTGGCCACCCTCTGTCCATTCTCCCTGCTCCCATTCGGGGTGCCCTGGGCCACTCCTGTCACAGTTTCCCAGTGCCAGCAAGGACACCTCAAACACGCTCACCCTACCCCGGCTGCCACGGCCTCACCTTCCCGGAGGACACGGTACATGCCGTCCAGGGCATGGGAATAGCTGGAGGGAGTGAGAAGGGAAGAAGTCAGGGCCAGAGGCTGCTCAGCACCCTGGCAGCCCAGTACGGGTAGCTGCAACTCCCAGGTCCACGGTCACGGTCCCGGACCCGCTGCCCAAGGGGAACGGTGCCGTGACACTGGTTCGGTGCTGCCCCCCCGCGGCCACAGAGACCCGCGGATCCGGCAATCCAGGCTCCCCTGGCTCGCCTTCCCACTGTCTCGGTCCCCACGGGAGTTCAGGCTGCCCTTTGACCCCTCACTCAACGGCCCCAGCCCCTAGGGAGCCCCAGCCCCACCAACTCCATCTCCGCTGCGCTGGACCCCCACTCACTTGCGCCGCAGGGCAGGTGGCTGCTTCACGTCATTCTGCATCCTGGAAGGCAGAGGAGCATGGTGTGTGAGGTGATGGCTGGTGCCCACTGTCCCCCCTAAGCTGGGGGCCTAGAGCAGGCTTGCCCCTGATCAGGGTAGCAAGCAGAGACCCAGCAGACAGGTTGGGCCTTTACAAAGGGACAAGTAAGCTGTCTCCTACTCCACACCCTCGTGAAGACCTTGTTAGAGCCCTGGGGCCCAGGGCTGTTACACTGGATGGCAGAACAACTCTGGGCCTTTGGGGTACAGACCACTTCTGCCCTGGGGCTGAGTCACAAATCACGGGGCAGCCTGATCAGGATGTGCGTAGCACAGGGAGTACCTCACCATCCTAGTGGTGGCTCTCCAAGTCATGAGCCTCCCTCACCAGTAGCACCAGGAGGTGAGCAGAACTGACCTGACATTCACCATGTCTGCTGGGGTCCCCACGAACCCACCGGTGAAGCCTGCAGCCGAAGAAGGAAGAGCTGGGGTCAGGGGGCTCCTCCAATTTGAGGGATCCCAGGGATGAGAGACCCTCTTCCTTGCTCACCTCCCACTGCACCCAGCAGCACTTTCTGGTAGAAGGGGGGAGGACCCTGGGTCCCCTGGCCCAGGCGGTCCCTTGCAGTCTCATAGATGGCGAAGCGAGTCAAGGAGTATGTCATCTGGAGATGGAGAATGAGTTGCTAGGTGCCTGCAGCCTGCCATCTCCAGCCCAGCTGCCAGTTGTGCTGGTCAGTGATAGCACAGGGACTCTGTGCTGGCCTCAGGAGACCAGGGACTGTGGGGGCATAGTGGCACTCACCTGCCGGCACAGGGAGGCGCTGAGGCCGTTGTAGAGAGCCAGGAAGCCGTCGGTGCGAATCACACGCATAGCCATCCCCATCATCCGCATCTTCACCTCCTGCTGTGTCTGCAGGTGGACCTGAGGCAGAATCCAGCAGTGTCAGCACACTGCCCAGTACCAGGGGGCTGGGAGAGCTCAGGGCTGGCTGTTCCAACTGCTCATTGGTGTAACTGGGTAGGACTTGTGCAAGAGCTTCCCTGCCAACAACAACAGCTCCAGGTTCCTTGTGCTTAAGCAGCTCTGGGAAACCGGCCCAGGCCAGCACCAGGGTGGTAGAGGCCAGCAGGAGAACGGGCCGTGCTGAGGCTCCTGCCTGCAGTCCCTCCAGGCGCCTGCTTGGCTTAGTGCCCTCAGCAGTAGCCCCAGGATGAAGCAGTAGCACCTGCTTCTCCAGAGAAAGGCCACAGGCCACGTCGGGGCAGGGAAGATCCAAAAACACATGAGTGAGTGACCAGTGTGTTTTTTTTCAGTCATCACAACCAGGCTGGAGGATCTATGACCTCCTGCTGCTCCACATCTCCCCGCGCACACTGCCAGGCCTCAAGAACACCCCCTCCACCCTAGCCACAGGAATGACAGGGGCACGCAGATAACCCAGCAGCTCAGTTCATCAGCTCTGACTCGCTCCTATGCATAGCCAGGGAGTTTGGGTGCTCCCCTTCCCAGTGTTTCCCAGCACCACCAAGTGTCAGCAGGACTGCAGGGACTGTTCAGGGTGGAATAGCCATGCTGGCCAGTGCTGGAGCACTTTCTGAATGCACCCGCTCAGCCCCACACTGTGCAGATCACGTGCGGGTCAAAGGTCCAGGAGATAAAGTTGAAGAGAGCAAGTGCTGCTGGCAGGGAATTAGGCCTAGCTCCTGTTACAGCAGCCCCAGCATGGCCGGGGCGTGGGATACATGGCAGGAGGCTGGGAACAGTCACTGCAGGAGGCAGGGACAGGGCTGTCTTTGACTCCAGCAGGCAAGTTTTGGGTATCAGGGTCCAGAGCTCACTGCATACTAGGAAGCTGTGTGAGGGCTGTGGGACAGCCTGGAGCAGAGCAACTGGGCAGGCAGGTAGGGCAGAGCCATGCCTTGCAGCACTCAGCTGCCCACCCCTGGGCCACAGAGAGGGAAGGCAGGCAGGGGAGAAGGTGGCCAGTGCTGTGGTCACCACCACAGGGCAGGCAGCCCATGGGTGGCTGGGGCTGGCTCAGGGACTCTAGAGCAGCCTCTGTCTGGGGCCAAGGTCCAGAGGTGCAGTAAATTGCACTTTGACCCCTGCCTTGCCAAACACTGTGGCCCCTTGTGCCTGGCACCAGTCACCCACTGCAGGAGAGGTCTGGGCCAAAGGCAGGTCCCACGTTCAATACTCAGGTATGAATGCTCTTCCAAATCCAGCTGGTTGCCACAGGCTGGCCCAGGGCTACACAGCTGCAGGGACAGTGCCCAAAAGTGTGTACGGGGACACAGCCCAAAAGTCATACCCAACACGCTGGCTCAGAGAGAGACCTTGAGGCATGTGCCTGTCTAATTGCCTTTCTTAGTGCCTTGCCAGAGCATCCTACATAAGCCTCCACAGGCTTCCAGCTACCTCCACTGGACAGATGAGTCCAGCCAGGCACAGCATCTGGCCCTGCCAGCTACGGCTTTTCTCCTGGGCCTGCGCCTGGCACACCTTCCCCTATCCCCATGTGTGGGCTCGGAAGGGGCTGTCCATCCTGAGCCTCACCCACGAACACAGCCCTGGGCACGACAGGCTCTGGTCTGAGCTTGCTCTCCTGCTCCCCCTCCACAGCCTGCCTGGCTGCCAAGCTAGTCACCGCTTGGCTGATGCACAAGGCTCTGGGCAGTGCTGGCATCTGCCCTGTCCGTGGGTGCTGGCAGCACAGGGCTGCGTGTGGCACTCTTTGTGTGGAAGCAGCGATGCCAGGCTGTCTGTGGCGCCTAGGTGACATCTTGGCCTGAGGACACGGAGCCCAGTGGGCCTGTGTCCAACACAACAGGCACTGGTGCCACAGCCGTGCCTTACACAGGAGCCTGGGCAGGGCATTCTCCACAGCTCCCACGGCTAACAGCCTGAGCTTGCCAGAGCCCTCAGTTCTGATTTGCGTCCTCTCAGTCTCACACTTGTCCCCTCACATGCCTGCACCTGCTCTTAGGCTTCTCTTAGGCCAGGCCTGGTGTCCCCTTAGCCCTGTCCCTGTGACCCACCCCTGCTCCTGTCACCCCATGCCATGACCCCAGGGCCCTGCAGCTGCTTGTGTCCTCCCTATGTCCCTGCTTACTCAGTCCCCTCACAGCCGCAAAACAGCACCTCAGAACTGGCTCCCCCCGGCATCTGTTTCCCCCGCTGCCCTCTGCAGCCATTCCCCAGCCCTTCAGAGCCAGCCCCACCGCCGTTCCCCAGAGTTGGCCCCACTGAACTGGCCTCTCACAGCCGTCCCCATACTAGGTCCCTCCAACCCTGCCCTGCACCTGCTCCCAGCCCTTCACATGCGCTCCTGTACCCTTACAGCTGCTCCCCGGACCCTCAGAACCTCTCCCCAGCTCTCCACAGCCGCCAACCGCCCGAGTCGTTCCCCAGCCTTTCGGTCCCGTCCCCGTAGCTGCTGCCATCCCCTCACAGCCTGCCTACACCCACAGCACCCACCGCAGCTGTTTCCCACGGTCTCCCAAAGCCGTTACTCGGACCCTCGCAGCCGCCCCCCGTTCCCGCGGTACCGTTTCCCCAGACCCTCGGTCCCTGCCCTACAGCCTCTCCTGACCTCTCAGAGACGCTCCTGGCCTCTCACAGCCTCTCCCCAACCCCCAATAGTCTGCTCCCGTCCCCAGCAGCTGTTTCCCCCGGTTTTCCACAGCCGGTCCCTCAAAACCATCGCACCCCGCCCCAGTGCCGTCCTCAGCACCCAGCCTGGCCCTGCAGTCGCTCAGTCCCTCACAGCCTCTCTTCTACCCTCAGAGCCGGCCCTTTAAAGCCGTCTCCTCACAACCACGTCCCCATCCCTCATAACCAGTCCCACAACCTCTCCCAGCCGCTCAGAACCATCCCCCAGCCCCTGAGATCGCGTCCCACGAGCCCCCCANTCTCCCTCTACGCTCCCAGCGGGTCCCTCACGGCCATCCCCCAACTTCTCCTTCCTCACAGCCCTTCCCCGCCCTCCTTCATCCCCATTCCCTCCTTTTCCCTCCCCTCACCTTCAGCAGGTCCAAAGGGTGGGTGCAGCAGGCTGCCCCGCAAGACGCGAGGCCGCCGAAGTACCAACGCGACACACGCCGCTCCGCCATCGGTGCCGCTCTACGCTAAGCCACACCCCTCCTCCCGGTCAGGAACACGCCCCCTCCATCAAACCCCTCCCCTTCTTCACGGTACCGGGAAGTGTAGCGGGATCCGGGGCAGCCGCTAGCCTGGGGTCAACGCAGCAGCTCTCCCCGCGCCGCTTCCCGCAGCGACCTCAGGCTTCGGGTGTACAATGCCCACCCACACGGCCAGGAAAGCAGCACTTCGATAATTACTGACCATTAATTAACGGTGACTAGTAAACGGGGAGGTCAAACCATCCCACCCACATCCCGTGCCGCAGCCGCAACGGCATCTTGAACCAAAAAACAGCCGAAGGGGGGCTGCTGCTCAGCGCCGCAGGGGTATGCAGCACCAGTAGCAGAAGACTCAAGTTTTGGTGAGAGATGAACCATTTCACAGGTTTTTGAGGACGTTTATGAAGGTAGAGTTCGTGATGACGGCAGGACCAGACGGCAGCCCCACCAAAGCATACAGTATTCTCGCATCGGATCGCTTCAAGAGAGCCTTCCCAGCGCACGACAAGGGGGATGTTTCACTCTCTGAAACACCCAGACCCAGGCTCCGGTGCTGGTGGGAAGGCTGCCATCACATCAGTCCCTCCGTGGCACAAAGGTGGCTGCCTACTGCAGAACCGTAGCCACCTAATCCAGAACCACAGTCCCTCCGGCTGCTTCCAGTGCTGCTTTGATCTTCTCTGCTTCCTCCTTGGAGGCGTTCGCCTTGATCTCCTGCGGAAGGGACTCCACCAGCTTCTTGGCCTGCCAGGAGGGACAAAGTACAAAGTTCGTAACTGGCCTTTCTCCAGCCAGATGAACAGGTTTCCCGCCACAAGCAGACCCAGAGACCATCTAAGCCTGACAGCAACTGACGGCACATCTACCACAGCCTTAGAAGAGCTTTTTCTAGCAAGAAATTGCCCATAAATTCCTCCCACCACGTTCAGGGTGATCTGAGGTATTGCCCTGCTCTGGAACATGAGGACACCACGCAGTGACACGCCACAGCAGTGGCCAGCCTGCAGTGAGTCTGCTGTCTGCAGTGTGAATGTTTTGGTTCACATATTTCTGCAGCAGGGAGCAGAGACTGCCAGGCTGCACAGGAAGCCACTGTGCCAGATCACAGAGCACGGATAGCGCCTGACAGCACAATCTTGGTATTTTCAGGATTCTCTATACACAGCTCTTGGTAAAACACCAGGGTATTGAAGGCAAGTGAAAAACCTCCTGATTTACAGGGATTCCTGCAGCACTGGGTACAAAGAAGGAAGAGTGAGCCCTGGCTACAGCCAGATGTTCTCACTTCTAGACCAAACAGCAGTAGCAAAGCAATTCTGCTCCTGAAAAACAGCGCCCAGGGAGGTTTCTGCAGCAACAAGCCACTGCCGGCTCCCTGCCACGCAGCACTGCAGGTGTTTAGCACCCAACAGACTGATCTCTTCTCACAAGTTTTGTCACTTTAACATGTTTGGGACAGGAATGATATATCTATGGTGGCAGTAAGTGCTTTTTTCACGAGGAGTGAGGCATGCAGGAAGGGCAGAGACAGCTTCACCCACCGGAGCCCTAGACAGGATCCTGCTCTGGCTGGCTGGGATGAGGACGGGGAGCATAATCATGGTTATTCATTTAAGACTCCTGCTCACTAATGCTTAACGTCTGCTCAAAGTCTGCTCTGAAGCAGCCCTGGCCAAAGGAAGCAGCTGCTCAGAGCTCCCAGCAGGAGGAAGAGCCAGGTCTGAGCCAAATTAGGCCGGCACAGCAACACACGTCCGGTCTAGGGAGAGCACACAAGGACACTGGCCCAGGACATGAGGTCAGTGTCTACTGGGCTGGCTCAGAACACATCAGAGGCACAAACACCTCGAGTCCAGTTCATGCTGACAATGTGCCTGTATTGTCAGGCAGTTATTTCTGCAGGATTGTCCTGTTTGGGTCACATCAAGCACCCTATGTCCAAAGATTTCACAAGCAGCAACACTACTTTGTTCCAAATCACAGACAGCTCCTACAGGCCAGGAACCCATTCTCTACAAATGTCATCAAAACCACCTCAATTGGATGGCCATAAGATTTACAACTGAAACTCATCAGCTATGCTCTGACTACAGCTTCTGCAGGCAGAGCCAACTCCCAGCAGCAGTTTGTTTTATGTGTGTAACGGAAACACCAGGTTGGGTAAGTCACACTTGACCAAGTTTACCTGCAATAACCTGTCCCCCAACCCTGTCACTGCACTGAACTGTAAGCAGCTTGTCAGGCAGGTTCCACATGCTAAACCAGGCTGATTTAGCTCTCCAGATAGCTTCCAATCATCCACTAAGCAGATCCGTTACAGGGTTTTGGTATTTTAACGTTGCTTGGGACTGCTAATGGATAAACAACTGCCAAATTAACCATTTAATTATGGTTGTGAGCTGATGGAACTCATGTCTCTGTGAACAGCTTCTCCGTTATTGAACTGTTTGCTTTGTGATACATCAATACAAAGGTGTCAGAAGTCTTTCTGCAAATCCTTCTGAGATCCTGGGCTACAAATAAGAGCAGATTTCACAATGCCAAACATTTCTTCCTTGCAAATGGATGGCCAGAAAGTGCTACTTTGTCCCCAAGATGTGAAAGTGTTGCCCAGTGAAGAACTGAAGTGCATTAAATGCTTCTGCAGGAGCTGCTGTATCACCCATTCTGTGTTCTGAGCCTACAATATGGTTCAGGGCCATGAGCTCAGATGCTGCACAGACTGTGAAAGACCCATCTCCTCCAAGGAAAAAGGAGGAGGCATCACCTAGGAAAAGAAGAGCTTTAAAGAGCAGTGTGAACATGGATTGCAAGATTCATGAACTGGAAAAAAATTCATCTAAATTCAGAAATATATTTGCCTTGAAAGCCAAAGGGAAGGCAAGGTAAAGCCAGCTGTGACAAGGAATCCTGGCTACTCATCAAGAGCAGCCAAGCTCACAACAGGTGTCTGCAGAAGGTGAGGCTGGCTCCAAGGACACTGGAGTCTTTGCTCTGAGCCTCCTTCTTCATCACATTGCTTTAGCAGAACTGGAGAAAACAGCCTTCTCTAAAAAAACTGCCTAACAGATGCAACAACTTCTGCTCTACCATCTCTTTGTCCAAGGTGTGTGCACAGGCAGGCTGTTCTAAACGCAGAAATGCCATCTCCCTTTGGAGCAGAGAACCAAACCTGCTGCTTGCACCCTGCTTCAAGGGTCTGTCCAGGTTCAGGCATGGCACAGGGGGTAACCGGAGCCTGGGGCAGCCCCCTCCTCACCTGCACCAGGTTCACTCCTGGCACGAAGTTCTTCACCTCCTTGATCAGCTTCACCTTGTCAGCAGGTTTCAGATCTGTCAGACGGACGGTGAAATGTGTTTTCTCCTTCTTGATTGGGAGCTCCTCCTCGTCCTGGAAGCAGCCAGAGCTCGGTGAAGACACCCGGCCTGGGTCAACCAGCTTCCACCACCCCACGCATGGAGCCCCGGGGGCCCAACTCCCGCCCACCTCCGTGGTACCTGCGGAGCCGGTTGGGAGGGCATGAGAGAAGCAGCCGCTGGCATCACCCCCACGTCTGGGATCTTCAGAGTCTCCTGCGGGGAAGAGTAGCGGCACCAGTGGCCGGTGAGGCGGCGCACGCGGGCCCGGGGAGACCGGACTAGGCCAAGAAGGGTCGAGCAGGGCCAGGCCAGTCCGAACTGGGATAAGTCAGGCCGGGCCGCGCCACCCACCTTGAGAAGAGCGTTGAGGTCGGCCACTTCGAGCAGCGTCAGCCCCGCGATGTCCTGCACCAGCTGCCGCACCTTGGGAGAGTACTCCTTGGCGGCCGTGTCCAACGGGGCCCCAGCCAGAGCCTCCGAGCTCCGCGGCCGACCCGCGCCCAGCGGCCGCAGACCGGAAGCGGGGGACCCGGCCGCGGCCCAGCGCCAG
>VWYK01121292.1:90575-124649 GCA_013399775.1 Semnornis frantzii
CATCTCCATGGTAGACCTGAGTGGAAGCGACGCTCTACCCTCCGGGTCCGCCAGAACTCGCTCGCCCCTGACGGCCTCGCCGATGCCCGCCCCGAGCCGGTGCCGCCGTACCCCAGCGCATCACACCACTGCTCGTTCTGAACACTTTATTTTACCGTTCGCGCTCGGTGTCCTCCGTGAGGAGGAAGTGGCCGCGCCGCGGGGACGGGGGATAAGCCGAGCCCGGCAAGGGGCATCGTGGCTAGGGAAAGGAGGACGCTGTAGAGGAACGGGGCTGGGAAGGGCGGGACGAGAATCTGGCAGCGCACAACACGGTGCCCACGGCGTGAATAGGACGGGGGCTGCGCCCTTGAGATCCTGGCAGACCGAGCCGAAGGACCATGGGCCGAACGCCTGGCTCTGCCCGACCCACCCAGCCGCGGGGTCCCGGCGCGGGGGAGTGAGGCAGGGGAGCAGGAGCTAAGGCAGGAACCCAGCCCCGGCGCAAGGTCGAGGGCTGTGTGCCCACTGTCGCGTCCCTAGGGCCAGGGGCGGGACCCCGAGGGGCCATGGCTCCTCGGCCGAGGGGAAGGATGAGCAGCTGAAGTGCAGAAGTGATTCCAATGACAAGTAGTGTTACATGGGACCGCCGCACCCTGCGGTGGGGGAGATCAGTCAAAGGAGATGAGCTGGGCCTCGCTGCTGCTCTGGGGCTGCTGCACCGGCGCAGCTGCTGGCGGGGGCTGCTGTTGCTGGGGTGCCCCTCCAGCAGGTGTCATCTGGAAGATATGAAGTGGCTTTGTCACTCAATGTACCCCTCTGGGACCCCAACCCCACCAGGGCTACAGCACTCACCTGCTGGTAGAGGGGCTGCTGGCCAGGCAAGTAGGACTGCTGGGCTGGCAGGCTGCTCATTGCGGCTTCCTGGCCTGGCAGGGCTGACATGAGGCCCTGGGAGAGGCAAAAGGGGGGCTGTCAGAGGGGGTGGAGGTGCATAGCCCCTGCAGGGCAGAGGTGAAGGCCCATAGCTTCTGCCAGGCCTCCCCCTTTCCTGTCAGCAGTTCCACAGGCTAGAGACAATCTGTACCTTGTCTCCTGCCATGCCTGAGAAGAGGCAAGGTGTGCTCACCTGCATGCCATAGGGCTGGTAGCCCATCGAAACTGACTGGCCACCCATGTAGCCCATGGCACCTGACTGGGGGGCCTGGGAGATGGCTGGGATGCTCTGCGACTGTGAAGCTGCACTCTGGGGAGGAGATGAGAGTGAGAGGATGCAGACAGCTCATCTTATAGATGTTGCGGAGTCTCCTTCTCTGGAGACTTTCAAGGACAGTCTAGATGCATTCCCCTGTAACTTGAGCTAGACTGTGGTCCTGCTCTGGTGGGGGGTTGGACTTGATCTCTTTGGGTCCCCTCCAACCCCTGACATCCTATAATCTCAAACTAATGCTCCAGGACCAGCACCACCACCACCATCTCAGCTCTGCTGGAACTAGGTTGTCTTCCCTCTGTGCCATCAGGAGCCAAGGACTGGCCGTGACCACAGCTCACTGCCACAGCCAAAGCAGCAGCAGATCCATGACTGACCATTCCTTTCTCCCTCCTGCTCAGTGATCCCAATGCCAAGATGAGGCAAGGTGCCCCAGCCCTCACCCTGGCCAGCCACAAGCCACTCTGCCCTCACTTGCCTGGTAGCCCTGTGTTGGTGTGGGCTGGTAGGATGAGTATGCTGGAGTGGTGGTGGGCACTGCCTGCCCCTGCTGAGCTGCCTGCCCGCTGCCTGCACCTGGCTGGTACATGTAGGCATTCACCATGCTGGGATCTGTGATGGAGGGGAGAGAGATTGAAGCAAGCAGCTTGCTCTCAGCTTCCAACTGTATGGGATCAGCTCACCGACATACCTGTCCCCGTGACGGGCATCGCGGTGTATGGCCCCGTGCCCCCTTGTGCTGCCTGGTTCATGTACACACTGTGCATGGGAGAACCCTCCACAGAACTGGCTGGGCTGAAGGTGCCAGGGAAGCTGGTGGGCCCAGAGGGCTGGTAGATCACCCCGCTGGCTGCTGGCATGGCCTGGAGCTGTAGAGGGAAGATCAGCAAGCTCTAGGCCACGTCCCTGGGGACCTGGTGAGAGTGTCTTTGGCCCAGAAGCCATACTTGGGCATAGGGCAGTGAGAAGGCTGGCATCTGGGCTCTCATCTGTATGGTCTGCTTCTGCTGCTCCAGGCGCATCTGCCTCTCTTTCTCCTGCTCCTGCAGTCGCTGGATGGCCAACTGCCGCTGCATCTCCAGGTACTCCTGCAGGAACAGGGCTCTGATGTCTGCAAGCTGGGACTCCATAGCATCCCCTGCTGCCAAAGCAGGCAGGCTGACTGGCATAGCCCTGGCTACTCTGGAAATTCTTCCATGCCTCACCTGCTTCTTCTGCCTCATGATCTCCAGCTTCTGGGCCAGCTGGATCTGGCGCTGGCGCTCAGCCTCCTCTGCTGCACGGCGCAGCTTCTCCCGGTGCTCCTCTCGCAGTGCATTCAGAGCCCCACGCGCATCCCGGATCTGGGCCAGTTTGTCCTGCAGCCCTTCATAGTACACTGGGAAAGGGAGAGACAGCCTCAGAGACCCCCTGGAGCGCTCAGGCCACCCCTGCCAAAACCAGCAGAACATTGGCTCCTCTCCAGAGAGGCTGCGTCATCAGAAACTGAACCCTGGTGCTGGGGGAGGCCCCAGCAGCTGCCCACTTCTCCCCAGATGACCTGCCCATGCCCGCAGCTGGGCAGTGCCCACATACGCCTCCGCTCATCCAGCTGGTTGAGCAGCTCCAGCAGCTGGGGGTGCATGTTGTTGATGGACTGGAAGAGGGACAATACAGCAGAGTCATTGGTGATGCTGCGGCCCCGCATGTGGTTGCTCTTCATGCGGTTGACAAACGTGGTGACTGCGTTCTGCAGTGCCTTCAGGAACTGCTCATGGTTCTCCTCCGACTCGCCGTTCTGGTACTGCTGCTGGAAGAAGAGGGCAGCACATCAGCCCCTGCTCTCCTGCGCTGAGAGCCTGCAGCCAGCCTGCAGACCTGCCTGGCAGGGCTGAATAGAGGACTTGGGCACTTCTGACCCCTAAGAGCTGCCAGAAACAGGTCCAGGTTCCTTCCTACCTCAACCACCCCCAGTGGGGTTGGGTGGGCTTCCCCGGGCTGAGCAGCTGGCTCTGTGAGGGACAGAGGTGCTGAGGGCGTGGGGCTCTTGCGAACTTCCTCTTGTTTCTTCTCCCAGTAGTTGCGGTTCAGGTACCGAGCCAGCTGCAGAAAGAAGAACAAGATGAGCACCACAGCCCCATGGGGCGTGAGTCTGGGCTGTGGACTAAGACCTAGATCCTTACCTCTGGGTCAATGTCCTCAGCCAAGGGAGCAGAGGAATTCTGGAAAGAGACAGACAGTGAAATCCACTTCAGAGACATCAGAGACTCACAGCTCCCACCCTGATGTCCTGCTTGGGCTTGGCCATGCACAACCACCAGTGCTGAGCACTAGCAAGAGAATGAGCAGGGACAGCCACCTCTTTGAGCCAAATACATGCTGCAGCTGCAGGAGCAGCAGAGGCACCTAAATGCTGGCAGAGCAGAGACTTTTGCACTGAAAACACAGCAGTGCAGAGACTGAGCAAGGAACTGAATGGGGCATATCTTTTCTCTTGGCACAGGGATTACATCTGCTGCCAGCAGGGCAGGCTCTGGCTAGGGCAGCAGCCTGTGCCTGGCCACTTCACATGCAGGGGCTGCTGTGAACATACCACAGGCGGGGAGTAGAGCGTGCTGACCGGGGGAGCTGAGGACGTGACAGGTGTGGGTTCAGCTTTCGGGTACATGGAGTAGGAGGTTTTCTGCCTCTGAAAAACACAAAACCAGACAACTCCAGGACTGTCCAGGCTCCTTCAAATCACCCAGTCAGAAACAGATTGGGTACATGAGTGAATGAGGCTCCCAGCGATGGCCAGGCAGGGCCAGTAGACTCAGCTTCACACTTTGAGCAATTCCCAGCATGGCCAGAGCTCACAGTTCAGGCACAGCTGGTTCTGAGGTTAAGGACTGCAACAGAGCACATGCCTGGATCTGCTTTTGCCCTCTCATTCCACAGGCCCTGCAACTTGCTAATGCCAGGACAAGACTAGAGCTGTTACTGGCCAGCTAGGAGATGCCCAGCATATCTGGGCTGTATGCAACAGCTGTATGGCAAGAACCACCCCAGATGCCAAGCAGGGCACAAACCATCCTCTCCTTCTCCTCAGCCTCTGACTGAGACAAGGCAATAGCAAGCTGGAGCTCTTCCTCCTCTTGCAGAGCTGTCTCATCACGCTTTGGAGGCAGCTGCGAGTGGAAAGATGAGAAAGTGGTCAGTAAAGGGATCAACAAGCAGGTCAGGGTCATTGGATCACGGACTGGAAAACTGCTCACCTGGGACTGCTGAGACAAGGGACTGGTCAGGTACTCAGGGGGCAGTTCAGAGGTGGCAGAAGCTTTACCCTCAGCTTTCCTGCAGTCAGAAAGAGGTGACAGTGCAGGATGAATGCTCCTTCCTCTGCTCTGGTCCCCCAGCTCTGCACATCACAGTTATAAGCCCCATTCCCAGGAGGGAAGGGAGCTCAGCCCAGCCTGCACAGCCATTGAAGCCCTTGCTCTGCTCTGGAGGAAGGTGGCTCCACAACAGGCCCTCCCCCTGGCAGTCCCAGTGGTTGCAGGCAAAGAAACACCACCCAGGGTACTGACTTGTTCAGATGCTCGTAACAGGGCTCGCAGACTCTCACTTCTTTCTCAATGCCAAACTTGGGGATGGTGGAATATTTGGAGGAGCATTTGCCACAGAAGATCTGCCCACAGGCCCTGCAATGATGCTGCAGAGGATGGGAGACATCAGTGCAGCAGCAAGACACCCCTTGACCATCAGACATCACTCAGACACTCCTGCCCTTCCCTGCTGTTGGGCAGAGAATGTGGTCCAGCCCTGGCACTTCCATGCAAGCTCAGAGAGTGCTGCCAGCCTGAGAGAGCTGAGCAGGACCAGTGGACCCAGAGGGGCAGGAGCAGCACCCACCTTCCGTGTGACAACCCCAAACTGCACTCGGCATCTGTGACACTCCTCTGCATCGACCCAGTCCGGAGCCTGACAGGGTGAAACAAAACTGCATCAAGAAGTGTCTCCACTGAGCCTTCTGGGAGCTCCCACAGCTGACCACAGCACTCTCATCAATGGGGAAGGCTGAAAGCATTTGCAGCTCAAAGGAAATACTAATGCCCGTAACTTCTCCCCTCTCATAGAGACTCTAATGCTTTCCCAGTCAGATATTTTCTAGAACCGTGTCTGCACAGCAGTCACTTCAGCTGCCGTGTTCAGACTGCTGTGCTGCTGGAAGGCCACCAGGTAGGGCAGAATCATAGGGTCATAGACTGGTTTGGGTTGCAAGGGATCTTTAAAGGTCATCTAGTCCACCCCTCCTGCAGTGAGCAGGGATATGTTCAACTAGAGCAGGTTGCTCAGATCCCCATCCAACCTGACCTGGAACGTTCCCAGGAATGGGGCAACTACAAGCTCTCTGGGCAGCTTGTGCTGTGGTTTTATCACCTTCATTGTAAAAAGTTTCTTCCTTGTATCTAGTCTATATCTTCAAGTTCAAAATCAACACCCTTTGTTTTGTTGCAATGGGCCCTACTATAAAGTCTGCCCCCATCTTTCTTACAGGCCCCTTTTAAGTACTGAAAATTTACAACAGGGTCTCCTTGTAGCCTTCTCTTCTGCAGGCTGAACAACCCCAACCTTCCTGGACTGTCCTCACAGCAGAGCTGTTCCATCTCTCCAGCATTTTTTTGTGGCCTTCTCTAGACCTTCTCCAACTGGTCTATGTCTTTCTCATTCTGTAAAGATAAAGACTATCTCCTGTCCTGGTCAGTTCTCCCCTCAATCCAGTTAAGTCCAGGCTAAATTGCTTTACACCAGCCTAGAGCTCCCTGTGTGACAGTGGGGAGCAGCATGTACTCAGCGAGGTCTCCAATCTGCATGAAATGGAGGAATGCAAGAACTGAAAGTTTAGCAGGAAGGGAAGCAGAAAGCAAGATCTGTCCTGCAGCATCATCTCTCTCCCTGCCAGCAGCACTCACCCTTTCTGCAGCAAACATGGCATCACTCTCCTTGAACTCTGGGAACACATGACCTGTGGGAGAAGTGACAATGTCCTGCTGTGAAAGGACTCCTCTGGCACAGGGAGGTCATGGTGCTTCAGCCTCATGCCATAGGTCCCAGCCACACACATTGGATTCAGCTCTGCACACTGTCCCTGCCACTGTCTTCCTCTGACACAACTAAAGGTGATCTCACTGCCACAGGAGGCTGAGGGCAAAGCCCACACAGGCTGCTGGCCAGGCTCTTGAGTGCACCAGTAAGGGACAGCAGAGCCCTTCAGAGAAGGCTTATTTCTCAACACCTTGAACCGAGCACAGAGGGTAAAAAGCATTAGCATGGGATGATAGGGCTTTAAGTCTCACCCCTTGGGTGGCAGGAGTGTGGCAACACTGGCCTGGCATGGGATCAGGACCTCCAGGATTTGCCATAGCCTGTGGAGGCTGAGGTTCTGATGCCTAGAAAGAGGCAGACAGCAGCATGTCCCTTCCCTCACTGGAATGTTGCCATCCCAGGGGAACAATGATACACAAATTGGGAGCATGAACCTGTCTGGAAGTGCTAATGAAAGCCTGGGAGGAAGGAACCATCCCAGTGTAAATCCCGTTAGAGAACACAGGGATTTGCTGCCAGTTTCCTGAAGAACATTTACACCTCTGGCTTTTCAGTCTCACTGCCAACCCGTGCCATGAGGCTCAGAGTGAGGCAGTTCCGGACCCTGGGACAAGAGCTGTCCCTCTGCAGTGGGACTCACTCACTCCAAGGTTCACTGGGTACTGGGCACCAAGATTGCTAGACCAGATTTTCCAAACACTAGGCAGAGTCCTGACAGTGATTCCTTCTCCTGCAAGGCCCCTTCCAAAGCAGAGCTGCTTGGCCAACTGTCCATTCACCTTCACCCACAGAGTCCTCACCTTCGACCTTCATTATCTGGTAGGTGTCCTGCACCACCTTGTACTTGGGCTCGTTGCGGAAGGCGTGAGCCCAGGCCTGGATGAGATACAGGATCTTGCTGCGGACGCTCGTCTCCACTTGCCTCTGCACACAGATGGAAGAGAAAAACAAAAAAGCTGAGAAAAAACCTAGAGGATGCTGTGAATCCCCCAGAAAAGAAGCCAAGAACATCGTTCAGAGGAACAGAGACTTTAAAATACTTGTGTGAAGCAGGAGCTGTCTGAAAGCTTCAATAAAGACAATCCACATCATGCTCCTTCAGCTTCCCCACTTCCCTCTCCAGCACAAACACAAAAAGATCCTTCAGAGCAACACAGACCAACTGGAAGAGGGGTGTGGTTACAACGCTTTGAAAAAACAACCCACACACAGACTCACAGAGATACTCCCTGGGCAGCACAAGCACTGGCCCCACATCTCTGTTCACCTCCTTGCAAGAGCTCCTTGTTCCACACTTGCAGAACAGCTCAGCTCAGCTCACCCGAGTCCAGGCACCACAAGCTCACAGGCAGAGGGATGTCTGGAGGGTGTTGGTGCCAGGCTGTCAGCACCCCCATCCCCGAGACTCCTTCCTGGGAACACCCAAAGCCAGCTCAGGGTGTGACATGGTCAGGATAGCTGGGAAGCTTGCCCTTTGGAGGTAGAGGTGCTTGTTTCACAGTTCAAGGAGTTGGAGGAAACTTGGCAAGCCTGTTCCTATCCTGGCCAGCCTCCAAGAGCAGCTCTGCCATCAGCTGACCAAGTCATCGTGCATTCACATGACAGTTGCCCCAGAGATGCCCTGGGAGGCAGAGGAGCATTGTTAAGCTCTGATTTAAGCTGCAAGCTCAGCCCACACAGCATGACTTACTGACAGCTCCTGGAACTCTAAACTTCTACAAGATTTGGCAAAATCCTGCACTCCACTCATGTCACAGCCTTGAAGCTGCTCAGAATTAAGACCATTTTACCAGCACTGGGCATTCATGAGCAGCAAAGTATCAAGTGAAGGAGCAGCACAGGTCTGTGGCAGTCATGAAACTGTGGAAGTAGATCAGGACTGGAGAGAGTCACAGAAGCTCTTGATCTGATCTTCTCAGCACTGGAGTGGCTGCACTACTACACTTGGCTGTCTCCCTGCGGTAGCATTCCTGTCTCAGCAGGAGATCCTGCACTGAAGACTGGGTCAGCCCTAGCAAGAAGGTGACATGAGGGAGACACCCTGTTGTGGTGTGTGAAGGGATGGGACTCACACAGCTCATTCACCAAGTATCTTGAGTCATCGAGAGGCTATACGGGAGGAACAGCACTACTCTGGCAAGCTCCTATCTGGGCTTCACTGTACTGGAGCTGGGATTTGGAGTCAGAAGGCCCTATTTTCTCTTTCCAGACCAAAGACACAGAGGGACATCATGTTATGTCAGGCTGGCAAGTGGCAGCTTGGCTACAGCCTGTCAGTGAAAACAGCCAGGTTTTCACCCTGCAGTGTTCTCCAACAGTCCCACAGTGCAACAAAAGGGCCATGATGAAGAGAAAGCTTCTGACGGTTTTTGCATTGCTGTGTTACCCTCCTGTACTAGGGGAGGGAATTCTCCTCACTGCTGCTTGGGTTCTGGCACCTTCCAGACCATCACTTTCCTTCTCCTTTGCTGTCTTAAGCCAAGCCAAGCATTGCCTTCAGGAGTATTTACTATTAAACACTCCAGACCTTTGCAGCATAATCTGACCTCACTTCATGGTACAGGCAAACATTCCTTTTCTTTCACGACGCCTTCTGTCCCTAGCAGGTGCTCCTCAGCTCCCTGCACATCACTCCATACAGTTTACTCTTTCCTGAAGCACATTTTCAAACAGCTTCCCTTCTGTTCCTTATACAAGTGAAAGAGGGGAGACATAGAGATTTTTCTCCTTCTGCTGCTTCTCTACAAGCTCATCCAAAACAAGCAGTAAAATAAGGTATCTTTACCTTGAGTATTTCCTTCAGTTCCTCCATAGTCTGTTTATTGGCCACCTCATCATGGACTGTCTGGCCACAGTTTTTAACTACTGACTCCATGACCTGCAAGGGCAAAGAACAATATCAAACCCCCACTTCTGTGCCTGTCTGTGTCCCATCACATGTCCTAGCACAGGTTACAGGTTTCTGCCACAACACATCACGATGAAGGGACCATTTCAGCAATAAGCTGAATTAGGGCAGCATCAGGCAGAGAAATCCACATCGACACGCTGAAGAGTGAGCCACACTTTGACTGCGCAGTGGCTTTGTACCTCTTGTGTGCAGAGACAGAACTCAGGGACATTGTCTCACGTTCCAGCTTTGCCTGCTCCTAATTTCAAAATGGAACTAAAGAACAAAGCCCACAGCCTGATGATCAGTCCTGAAACCTCTGTGCTGGAGCCAGGAGGGGGCAAACTGGGCCATGACTCTGGTGCTCCCCATGTAGGAAATGCCAGGCAGACTGGGCAGCCCAGAAGTAAAAGTCAGGATGTTCCCTGACCCATGGGCTGGGCCCTGCAGTGCTCTTGGCTTGGGCTGACATTACCTCCAGTGCATAGAGTGCCACATGGGGATTCTTGTCATTGACTTTCTTCTTGATAGCACTGACAGCATATTTTGCTCTGCATAAGAGAAAAGAGAAGATGTCCTCAGGTAAACAAGAATCTGAGAAGGAGATTCCACCTGCTGCTGCTAACTCACTAACCTCTATCCTAACAAAAAACCCACAGTCAGCTCTGACCTACATAACTGCCCTGAAGCAAACTGGGAAGAGAAGGAGCAAACACAATTCAATAATTTCTTTGGAGATATCAGGGGAGAGGTAATTGTAGCTCCAGAGGTCAGGAAAGTACCTCAGCATGTCAGGGTGAAGGGGATAACTGAAAGGGGTAATGGGATGTGTGGTACTGCAGGCTGACAGGTCTGGGACCCTCATGCTTTGCCTGCAAAGACAAGAGCTGTGCTGACAGCACATCAACAAGTCGACAGCACTTACTGGGTGTCTCCCTGACGGATCATGTCGCAGATCTGCAGGATGGATTCCCAGTCTGTCTCCAGAAGGAGCTGACTCGTGGCCTTGTCTGCACAGAAGAAACATGTCAGGCTGTTTTAAGCAGTTCTACTGATCTCTCTGCCACTGTGATCGCTGATCCATCTGCAAGACATCTCTCCCGGCGCCGGCGGATGCCCCGGATCCAAGCACACGGCATAAAGCCCCAGATTTTTCCCGGAATGCAGCAGCTTTTTCCTTTCAGAGGCCCCAGGGCGCTCGGTAATCCCAGACCCGCCGTACCAGCTCCTGAAGGCCCGAACTCAGACTCGCCCGGGCGGCGCTGAGTCCTGGCCCCGGCTCGGGCAGCATCGTGCCTGGCGGCAGCAGCCCCAAAAACCTCACTACCCCAACCAGCACCGTGCCCGGCCCGCCTGCCAGGGCCGAGCGCTGCGGATCTCGGCCCAGCCGGAAGGGGCATCCCGCGGCCCGGTTCAGGCTCCCGCTCCCACCCCGATCCGCCCCACCCCGGAGAGGCCGCGGCGGATACCGAGGAGCCGCTCGAAGGTGCCGCCGCCGCGCCCCATGGTGTCCCCCAGCCGCCGGCCTCGCTCTGCCCCACCGCCCCCTCCACGGGCGCTTCCGCTTCCGGCTTCCTGCTTCCGGCAGGGGCGGGGCACCTTCCGGCGGGGCGGGGGCGTGATGGCGGGCGCGGGGCGGCCCGTACCCACGTGCCTGCTGCTAGGAGCGGCGGGTGGCGGCAAGACCCTGCTTGCCAGGCGGCTGCGTCATATCCGGCAGAATCGGGGGGTACCGGGGCGGNGGTGCCGGGCGGGCGGCGGGTCTTGTCCCCGTCCCGTTCTCCATCCCGGCATCGTCGTGTCCTTAACAGGCGGCACAGCTGAGCGCCGAGGCGGGGCCTGCGGAGCTGGGCGAGCCCCCGGCCACGCTGCCCACGGTAGGCAGCATTCGATGGGGGCCGCGAGGCGGTCGGCAGCCTCGATGCGGCCGAGGGGCTGCGGTGAGCAGGCACGGCCGCACCCAGCCGGTCCCTGTGTCGGCAGGTGGGGACCAATCTGACCGACCTGCGGCTGCCGCGGAAGGTGACGGTNTCTGGCCTAGCTACTACGATGAATGCAGCGCTCTCCTGGTGAGCGGCCGCGGTACCGGAGCCCTGCGCAGGGGACCCCCCCCACCGAGGCGGTGGCAGCAGAGCGGGACACCGTCTCCGCCTTGCACCTCGGGCACGCCCGCACTTCCACCCCCTTTCCCTTCTCCTGCAGTTCGTCGTCGACGCAGCCAACCCCACCCAGGTCTCCTCGTCCTGCGTGCAGCTGCTGTCCGTGCTCTCCGCAGCGCCGCTCGCCTCCGTGCCAGTGCTGGTTCTCTTCAACAAGATGTGAGGAGGGTGGTCGGCATCGAGGGTGGGGGCACATGGGGGCATCTTGAAGTGCAGCGGCTCCCTCGAGAACTCCTATATCCCTTCTCTCCGGTGACACGAGAGGAAGCCCAGTGTGTCCTGGGCAGCAGCAGCTACATTTTGCTGTGCTCCCTAGACCATCTGGGCCTGTGGAGATTCCCGAGCCAGGGGTTTGGCTGGGCAGGAGCGCCATTGTGGTAGGCTAATGGCACCTCCTCCTCCTGGCTGCAGTGACCTGCCCTGCTACATGTCTCTGGCAGAGATGAAGTCACTGTTCCGCATGCAGGACATCGTCTCCTGCGCCACGCAGCCCATCACAATGCTGGAGACCAGCGCACGCAACGGCACTGGCCTGGCCGACGTCCTGCAGTGGCTTCAGGCTGCCCTCGGAGACCAGCACTGACCCTCACCCAAGTCCTGTCACCAAAGAAGGTGGCTGGCAAGCAGCTGCCCTGAGCAGGACCCAGGACAGCAACATGGACTGGTGGAGGGTAGGAGCCCTGTGGGACTTCATAGTAAAACTTCTACCATAGTGTCTAGGCTGGTGGCTGACCTGTGCTTGGGTGGAAACCTGGACTTTTGGGGAAGGGATGAGAGAGAGCCTGAAAGCACAGACTGGGCTGGCACTTCTAGCAACAGGGAAGGGTGGTCCCAGTGGTCATGGGGACTGGAGGCCAAGTGCATTTGTTGCTGCTAACAGGAGCTTAGGCCCTCTGAGCCTTATGCCAGCCAAGACACAATGGGGTGGTGTAGGGGAACATGGACTTGAGTGGGTGCTGTGAGCCAGGGCAGGCTGAACTGCAGGGATGACTCATCTGTGGATATCTCATTAACAGCAAGTGCCAGGCTGTGACCGTTCTCCATCACTCACTTGGGCTGGAGAACCCAGCCCATGCCTTCATGGATGATCTGTGTCTGCCTGCACTGATAACTCATCCCATGCCCACACTGACAGCCTAGCCCAGGCCCATTTGGCTAGGCAGCTGCCTCCCCCAGCAGTGCCAAGTCATGGGGGTATTTGTGACAGTCTGAGCCTGGCACACAGCATTACACAACCCACACTGGGCCTGTCAGTGCCATGCTGCAGGGATGACCAGCTGTGCAGGGCTGGATGCTGCTGACCGTGTTCTCTGATGGAAAAGGGCTCCCTGGGCTGGGAACAACACACCACAATGGAAAGTGGCTCCTGGGGCCATACGCAGCGAGGTGACAGTGGTCCTCACTCCTGCAGTGTGGGCTGAGCTGGGCTCCTACCCAGGCCAGCCTGACGGGCAGACAGGTTGTGCCAAGGAGCCTGAGCACACCCTAACTGACGCTGACACATGAAACTTGCTTGCCAGCTTCCAGCCCAACCAGTCCAGACACAGCTACACTTTAATGGGCTGGGCAGCCTGCAGCCAGAGCCAGTGGGTTCCTGTGCCTAGCACTTGGCATCGGGGTGGTTTTTCCAGGCCTATCTTGCTGGTAGGTGTAGCGTGTTGCAGGGTGCCTGGCCTGAGGGCATCCACTTGCCTCATTTGTGGGGGGTGGTGTCAGCCAGCTGCTTTCCTGGTGAGGCAGACACAGGACTGGAGATGGGTCAGTGCCTGGCAGCTGCTGGCTCTGCCTCACTGCTTGTAGGCAATGCAGAGGGAGCTGGAAGTTGTCTCTGCTTTGCTGTCCTTAAAGGCTTCAGGAAACACCCCAAAGCTGTTCCCTGAGCAGGCTGGGACATGTACAGGAGGAGGAGAGCTGTCCTGTGCTGACAGTAACTACCTCTGGGAAGAGACTCTGCCACTGAGCAGCCTGGAACAAAGCTATGTCCTGGGACGTGATGGCAGTCCTGGTTCTGCTGTGTCTCCAGCAGCTCTGGGAGCACCTGTGTGCCTGTGCCACAGCATCCCAAATAGGTCCTTGGTCACTGTATGCTGGAGGCTGCTGTAACTCCCTTGGTCCTGGTGCTTCCTGCATCACGTCCTGATGGCTTAGAAAGATGGATCCAGTCCCTGGATGCAAGTACAGTCCTGTCCTGTCCCGTCCCGTGCCTTCCTGAGAGGTCCGTCACTAAAAGGAGAGACAGTCCTTGAGACCCTGTATGTCTGCTGGTGGGGTGACAGCACTGCCCCACCCTGAAAGCAGAGAGGAGTATCTCTAAATGTCCCTGTCCCCTTCCTGTTCCCTGTCTCAGTCCTGACCCTTCCCTGTCCTTGTGCTGGTTCTGCTGGCCCTGATGCCATCCCCAGGCTACAGCAGCACCAGAGATTGAGCGGTACTGGAGCAGCCCAGCAGCCCAGACACCCCTTAGCATACTCAGCCCTACATCCCCAGCTGCAAGCTGTGCCAGCCCCACCTGGGCCAGCAGAGTGAGAGGAAGTATAAGGCTGCACATCGCTTCATGGTCCCGGGCTGGGCTGACCCCGCTTGGGCACAGCAGAGCAATGTCCATATGTCCAGTGAAACTCCCAACATGCTGGGATTCCCCTTTCCCCCTCATGAGGCCTCACCTGGAATTCAGGAGCGTCTCTCTCTCTGCTCATAAACAGAGTGAAGCTTCTTAATGAGAAATCTTTTATCTTCCCCCTCCTGCAACAGCAAGGACATTGCAGTGAGCAGCCATGGGATGTGTTCTTCCATGGCAGCAGTGCCAGGGTTAGAGACTGAATCTGACAATGCCAGGGTTGAACCAGGGTGTGGCGCAGCTGGGACCAGCCAGGGGCAGGGGGCAGAGCTCACACACATTGTCAATCTGCTCCTCCAGCAGGTGGATGATCTTCCGCTGCCCGCTCACCACTTGGATATTGAAGTAGATTGTGGCTCTGCAATGACAGGTAGAAGGGGACAGTGGCAGCCAGGATGGGAAGCTGGGGGATGCTGTGCTCCTGGCACTGGGGTGCAGAGCTCTGGAGTAATCCCTCAGCTGTGACGGTGAGACCCTCAAAGTGTGGGTCCAGGGTTCAACCTTGGGCTTGAGTCTGTACTCACAGCAGGACCCCAGACAGGAAGAACAGGAGGAAGGTGTTCTCCACCAGGTGCTGGTGGACCCAGGTGAGCCATGTGATGTTTGGGTTAGACTTCTCCAGCACTTGCACCCAGGTCTTTCCTGACTCATAGATGGTTTCTATCCCCTGGAAGGGACCGCAGGTTTCTGATGGCCGCACCCTGAGCAGACAGACCAATGGGGCTAGTCAGAGCAATGTGCAGCCCAACCAGCTGCTACCTGTAGTACAGGCCACTGCCCGGCCTTGGGTGTCCAGCCCTCCAGGGACTAAGCCTGGCCTGCCCCAGTCATCCCCAGATGAGAACATCCTTATCCTCTTGTTCAGCATCAGGAACAGCTGGGAAAAGTGGGGACGGGTCAGCTGCTGCTATGCAGTATGCAGTGACCAGCCTCAGCTGACCAGCACTGCCCTGCCTGGGGCAGCATCAACATCACACAGCCCTGTGCTGGGTGTGATGCTCCATGTGCCACCACGGTTGGGGAGGCATGACCTGCCCACATCCCTCACCAGGCAGCTGGTGGCTTTGTGCCCTGCAGTGTGGTTCAGCAAGTACTCACGACCAGATGGTGTAGCAGATGAAGACAGCTGCCCCCAGGAAGAATGGGAAGAACAGCAGGGTGATGAAGATGGTGCTCATGTGAGATGCTTGCCAGGGCTTGCTGGGGGACTGGCAGTTCTGCATCAGGCTGGTCTGCAGACAGGGAGCAGAGTCTCACGTGCTGCCACCTCTGGGGAATCAACCCAGGAGTGCAAGCGGGATGAGCTGCCCCCTTCCTACCGTCCCATCCCCCCCACCCTCTGAGAGCTGAGCGAGCCTGGGGACACCCAGTCCCCAGCAACACCTCTTCCAGGATACAACTGCTAAGACAGAGGCAGCCTGTGGCAGGGTGCAGTGTCAGCATCACTGCAGGGCTGCTTGTCCTGGGGACATATGGAGATCTGCAGGAGGGTGGGGGTCAGCTCACACCTTTTTGATGTAGAACAGCAGCAGCAGCTTCAGCATCTGCATGGCTGGCAGGAGTGGTGCAAAGAGAACGCCCAGCCTGGGAGAAAGGGAGGAAGATAAGCTTGTCCTGAACCCCAGAGCTAGCACCATGGGCAGCACGGGGCACTGACAACAGCTGTCATCAGGCTTTCATAAAGCAAAGAGCAGATATGCTGTGCTGGGTTTGCTGGGCAGTGGCTGAGCTTTTGCCATCAATGAATGAACTATGTCAGGCAGGAGATGTCTCACCAGGTCAGAGTCTGCCCATAAATCAGCTCCAGCACATTTCGTGCGATGTCAAACTCAGGCCTCTGCTTCCTCTTCAGCTTCTTCTCCAAGATCAGCCTGGGAAGCAGTGAAGCTCTGCTCCCATGCTGCTACTGGCAGGGGGATGCTTGGCACCCATTTTTTCCCCCGAGTCCAGGTGCACCAGGGCAGCACTGCCCAAGCAGCAGAGAGCTGAGGCTGTGCCAGGGATGCCATACTGGTAGGGGACCCTTCCTGGGGCATGTTACCTCCAGACCAGCTCCCCCAAGAGTGTGTCCAGCAGGGTGAATATGAAGTCCATCACCATAAAGCGATACAGCTCCTGGCCCACACACGTCTCCCAGCACTGGAGAGGCAAACAGAAGCATTACCTGCATTAAGCAGATAATGAGGCCTCTCCTCCTCTACTTTCCTGTGGGCCCCATGAGGTGTGAGGGGCTGTGGGACCTTTTCCTCCCTTGTGCCCTTTTCCCAGCCACCCTGCATTTGGGGTGCCCCTGTCTGGCTGTGACCTCTCTCCCTAGCAGACAAATGCCCACAGTGCTGCCTGGTAACACCCTGTCCCTGCTGCCTGCCCAACCTAGGACAGGAGTCTTGGCTTTGCTCCAAAGTCTCTGAGCGAGGGACAATCTGCATGTCATGGCCTTCATAATGGCAGCACTGACCTCCTCTGTTGAGCAGACAACTCTTCGGCTGAGCCACTGGCAGCAGAGCAGGCCAAGGACGACCATCTTCAGAAGTAGGTTCCTGGAGAGCAGAAGCAGTTCTGGGAGCCCCTCAGCCCTGGGGATGGAGGGGCTGAACCCTACAGAGAGACTGCCCAGTCCCAAATTCTCCTCCCACCTCCCAAGTGAGGATGCAGGACACTCCTTTCACCCCAGCCCCAGCCAGCCCAACCTGCAGATCGCCACGTAGAGCCGTGCTTCAGGAGAGTCCTGTTTCTCCCACATTGCCAGCAAGTTGTAGATGTGGGGCATCAGTGCATTGAGGAGAGACACCACAAAGGGCAGGACTAGCAGGATGGCTTCCTGCTGCCACTTGCCACCACCCTGTGCTCGGTGGTCCTGCTGAACCTGGTGAGCAGGTACCAGAGTGAACATATGGCTGCCAGCAGCCTGGTGCCAGTGGGGAGGGTAACAAATGCCTATGCCAGGAGGAGAGCTGCAATGGGGCTGCCTCTGTCTCCAAGGGCTGCTCTGGCTTCCTGCCCCAGCCCACTACATCAGAGCAGGAGATCCCATGGCGAGGGGCAGCACTCACCACGTGCATGTGCTCTGAGAAGTAGTGCACAGCTACTGCACAGCCCAGCACTGTGCCCAGGGAGAGGGTCCAGGCCAGGAGAAGCACAGTCCAGTGCCCCAGACGCTGGCAGAGGCTCAGGGAGCGGGAGTGGGACGTCTGCTCTGCTAGCAGCTCCTGGAAGAGAGCAGTGCCAATGCTGCTGAACATGTTTTGGACCCAGGTCTGGAGCCAGGGTTTGTTCTGCTGCATTGAGATGGGACCCAGAGGGATGAGAGACACCACACTGTTGGCAGGTAGAGGTTGGGGGTGGGTATTTGCAGCTGCAGGGCTCCCCAAGTGCAGCAGGTGGGAGGGGGTTGTTGAGCCCTGGGGTCTGGAGGTGCTCATAGGAGCTGCTCAGTGCATGGTGTGTGAGGACCAACTCCAGCCCAGCTCCTCACCTTCAGCTGGGTGGAGATGTTCTGGCACTGCAGCTTCACAGAGCGCCTCTGGATCACTTTGAAGTCCCAGGCACAGAAGACTTTGACAGCCAGGTCCCCTGTGGAGCTGCCCACACGGTAGCTCTTCCGAAAGGAGCGGGACATGCTGCAGTGAGGAGAGGGGTGTCAGGGCATCAGGGATGAGTGAAGGGGACAAGGCTGCCAGGGCTGACCCACCTGCACATCAGCAGGATGCAGGTGAGGAGGAAGGAGACCCCGACACTGAACACATAGGCCAGTGGCATGTTGTATGGGAGTGAGTGGGCTGTGAGGGGACAGCTGCTGCCATTGGGGCTGGAGGCACAGGGGTCATTGAGGGTGACATTCCTGTAGTAGCCATAATACAGCAACGAATGAGTGAAGTAGCCCTGTGGGAAAAACACATAACAAGGTCTAAATTGCTCTCACTGGTGCCCAACTCCCTTCCCAGCCTGGCACATCTGTGCCAGCTCACATGGACACAAAGCAGTGGGCTGGGGCAACACCAGGTATCGCTTTCCACAGTCACAGCCTGGCAGTCCTAGACCCCAGCTGTATGAAGGCAGAGACTGAGACATCTCATTGGTAGAGATGCAGGGATGAAGGGCTGGTCCCCAGGCTTGGAACAGCCCCTGGCCCTGGGGTGCTGGTAGTGCTTACCGCTCCTGTGAGGAGCTCGAGGCCAGTGAAGGGCTGGGGATTGGCCACGGCAGGTGGATACGCAGCCTGCATAGCCACCACAAAGACCACGAGGATGAGGAATGAGATGATGTTGAACAGAAGGAGATTCTTGAGGAAAAGGAAGTAGCAGAGGACACTGGAGCCGAAGCGGCCAGCTATCTGCTTCAGGGTGTAGTGCCAGGGCTGTGCAGCGGTGAGCAGGGAGAGAAGCCTGTACCAGAGGCCCTGGCAGCCCTGGGGAGAGGGAGCCTGTGGGGAGCACTGGGGCCAAAGCCTGCACCAGAGCTCCCAACACCTCCTGTGCCAACCTGTGCCCCAGACTTACGGCAAAAAAGAAGCGCTTGAACCCTGTGCAGGCAGAGGAGGAAGAGGTACGGTGCTGGACATAATGCTTTGTGGGATCCCTCCGCACATCCAGCTCCTGCCTGTCCAGCAGAGAGGGGTGGCAGAGGGTGGAATGAGCCTTGGAACAGCTCCAGCTATGAGACCCCTGCCTGAGGGTGGTGTGAGAGAACTTACCGGACAGTGAACTTGTCTGTCAGGCTGAGGGGCACGGTAAGCAGCATGTGGCTGCACTGGGTGGGTGAGAGGCCCAGCAGCTCCTTTACCAGTAGGCTCTGCTTGTCTGGGGACACAAGGGGCTCAGTGGGATACTGCCAGCCAGGACAGGGCATGCCTGTCCCAGACGCAGCATGGGAACAGTGCCCAGCACTTTCTGGGAGGCTCTCACCTTTCAGTGTGGCCGTGGCAGGGTCAGTCTCCAGGTCATACTGCCGCAGGCTGGGCCGTGCTGTGCGGCTGAGCTGCTGCAGGGGTGGGCGGCTGTTCCGGCGCCGCAGCTGCACTGTGTGGTTGTAGTACTGGGAGATGATGGCCCCGCGGCTACGTCCTGTGAGCGAGAGCAGGATGGGGAGTTGGTGGCCATGGGAGAACAAACCAGTTGACAGAGCTCTTCCCAGGGGGCTCCTGGGCCTGGGCCAGAGGATGTGTGGCACCTACCAATTGTGCGACTGGGCATGCTGGCAAGGATCTGCAGGCAAGTAGAGGGGTAGCCGGAGTGCTGCTCGCCCTGCCTGGGCTCCAGTCTGGTCATGGCACAGGCATCTGGGAGAGCCAGGTGCTCTGGGAGAGGGACAAGAAGATGCAGAGTGGTGAGAGCCACAGTACCCATGTCCCTGATCCCTGTGGTCCTGCTAATCTGCTCTGGCCCAGAAGCCAAGTGCCTGCCCTGGTGTGTGCTTCTCCTGGACCAACCCCTTCCCTGGGGATCCTCTGTGTCCCGATGGGCAGGTCTGTCCTGCTGTTTGCACTGGCAACGTGGGCTTCTACAAGTATTCTGGCCACAACCTTGGCACAAGCCCAGGCTAGGCCAGGCAGGGTGAGGGATGGTGGATGGCCCTAGGCACACACGCTGCCCCTGCCCCAACCCAGCTGCAGCTCTTTACCTCTGCTCCTTGACTGCATCTCCAGCTCCAGACTTGCCTCTACCAAGCTGCTCTGCTCCTGGATGAGCTGGTGGAAGGAGGTGTGCAGAGCTCCTTCGCTGTCTGGGCTTGGTTCCTGGCTGCAGGGACACAGATCCACTCACTCAGGGCTGTGCTGGGCACTGAGGCACATGGATGGAGCCCTGGCAAAGCCTCATCGCACCCAGTGGAATGGGCATCCAGTGCCTGCTGAGTGTGAAGACTGCCATCCCCTGGGAATGCTGGCCAGGGAATCTGGGATGCCAGAGGCCAAGCACTCAAGGGCTGGGGATGGGCAGGCACACGCTCACCCATCGTTGTCGGTGTCCTCAGGGACGTGGAGAGTGAAGGACGGCAGCCGGGACATCGTGGATAGCCACCAGGCCCTCACCAGTACACCGCCCTGCCACAGTGGACAGCTGGGCCTCAGCCGACCGTGCTACGGACACCCGCCGGCACCTAGGCTCCCACCGGGTACTGCTTGTCCTCGGGATCCTGCAGGCGGGAGCGCGAGAGATCACGGAGTTAAACCGAGGACTAATACTGGGGCCAGCACGGCTCGGCGTCCCAGCAGGCAGAGAGCAGCGGCGGGGCAGGAAGGAAGGGCGGACGGATGCGGGAGGTGTCTGCACGGGTGGAGCCTGCCCCACGCCCCGGGACAGGAAGGCTCCGGGGCCGGGCTTGGGACTAAGACAGTCTGCCCCGTAGCACCGACCCCGGGGCTGGGCTCGGGAAGGGCACAACAGGACCCGCAGCCCCAGGGCAGACCTCTTCGCTCCCCCGCCAGCNCGCCTTCGTCTTTCTTCCGTCCTTCTTCCTCCTCCCCCGCACTCGGGCCCCACCACCCTCTCGGGGCGCATCTGGTGGAGCTTCCCTGGGGCTAAGACTCCCCATCCGCCCCGGTACCAGGAACCGACGTAGATGCGTCCCGGGACTCCCGTCGCCTCGCCCGCGCCGGGCAAGCGCTGCGGCTGGAGTGGGTGCGAAGCCTGCACCGTCCGTGGGCGGGGACAACCGACTCGCCAAGCCACATCCCAGTGCCATTCGGCAAGGCGACAGGAGCAGCTCCTGCAGAGTCCCCCTTTTGCCCCTCACGCTCACCGGGGCCGGAGGACTCCGGGACTGACCCGCAGCACGAAGCACGTCGGAGGGCGCTGGGCGTTCGTTGCGGAGCTAGCGTAGGGCCGGCCAGCGCTCCTCTGCCCCACGGCAATGCCCCTGACACTGCCCTGGGGCCGCGGCACCGGGAGGCACGGGGGCTGCTGCCGACCTCCCCAGTGTGCGGGACCGAGCGCCTGCGAGGCTTGGGGACACCGGAGAGACGCGGAGCAGGCCCAGCGCTCCAGTCCGCAGCCAAACGAAGGAGACCCGCTCCCGCCTGCCCGAACACGACCCGTTCCGTTCCGCACCACCCCACCCCGTCGTGTATCACCCGTCCTGTTCTGTTCCGCCCCGCCCCATTCTGTTCCGCCCCGCCCCATTCTGCCTGTCCCTCTTCGGCCCTCCCCGGGGCGGTGCCGCGCAGAAGCAGGCGGGCCCACGGCGGCCGTTCCGGCGCGATGGAGGGTGGCGGCGGCGGCGCGTACGGAGCGGCCAAGGCCGGCGGTAGCTTCGACTTGAGCCGCTTCGTGCAGCAGCCGCAGGTTCTGACACGGATTGCCAGCGCGGTGAGTCGGGCGGGCCGGGGCGGAAGGGAGCGGGGTCATCACGGAACAGGGCCTGCGCCCGGGTCGCGTCAAAACAGCCCCGCCGGGCCCTGCGACGGGCCGGCTCCGCACCTCGGAACTTGTCCGGCTATTCCCTCTCTCCTAGCCCAGCTTTCTCGTCTCTCCTGTTCGCTTCAGGCCCCTATGGCCCGGCCCAACCAGCCGTGACCCGGCGCAGCTGCGGTGCTGGGCGCTGAGCCGAGCCCTGCCCTGTCTCCAGCCTGGCAGGGCACGGGCAGGCCTGGAAGATCCCCAACGCCCTGGTACTGCCCCAGTACCATACTCTCGCTCTCATCTTTGCAGATCTTTGCCCTGATCGTGTTCGCTTGCCTAGTCGGGGAGGGCTACACCAACGTGTCCACCTCCCCCCAGCTCTTCTGCATCTTCAACCACAACGAGGATGCTTGTCGCTACGGCATCGGCATCGGCGTCCTCGCCTTCCTCGCCTGCATCTTCTTCTTTATGGTGGACATATACTTCCCCCAGATCAGCAACACCACCGACCGCAAGTACCTCGTCCTGGCAGACCTCGGCTTCTCAGGTACCAGCAGCCGTGGGGCAGGGCTGCGCCTTCCGTGTTTTGCACAATGGCTGCCCTTGTCCCGTGACGTGGCTGCCGGTGCCTGGCGAAGGGAGTCGCTCCCGCCTGGCACGCTGCCCATGGGCCACGCGCTGCCTGCTCAGAGCACTCCAAGGAGCCACGGGGAGCAGCACGTGGGCAGCTGGGCCGGGCCGAGTGGCTTCACTGTGCTGAGCTGCTGGGCTGGTCTCTGCACCTGTCTGATGGCAGCAGCAGCCCAGTGGGAGCAGAGTCTGGCCTGAGGACCTGCCTGGGAGCAGCAAGGTACAGCCCCAGCCCTTCACACCACCTTCCTCCTACAGGTCTCTGGACATTCCTGTGGTTTGTTGGCTTTTGTTTCTTGACCAACCAGTGGTCCTCGACACGGGCTGAGGATGTGCGCATTGGGGCTGACTCAGCACGTGCTGCCATCACCTTTAGCTTCTTCTCCATCTTCTCCTGGGTGAGTCAAGCTGCACTGAAACCTGACCCTGCCCTGCTAGGGAGGGAGCATGGAGGGACTCCCAGGACTCTGCACTCCTGACACCTTTCATCCCTCCAGGGCCTCCTGATTGCCTTTGCTTACAAGAGATACAAAATGGGAGTGGAAGACTTTGTTCAAAGCTACATTGACCCCACTCCAGAGGTTTCGACCCCTTACTCCAGCTACCCCAACATCAGCCATGACAGCTACCAGCAGCCACCCTTCACCCAGACAGCAGAAGGCCCAGAGGGTTACCAGCCCCCACCGGTGTACTGAGCCCCGGTGGGGACTGCTGTACCAGTGCAGTTTTCTTCAGTGGGGTGGGAGGGAGGGACCTGTGACTTGAAGGGGGCAGGTAGGGCAGGAAGGTGACAGCTGCTTTGTGTGATGGCCACCAGGCCTTGGTGCTGGGGTGCAGGGTGGGCATGGTCTGAGTGATGGAGCTGAGTTCCCCACCTCCAGTATTCAGAGCCTGGTGCATAGGGAATGATTCAGCACATGGTGAGTGATTTGCAACTACTGATCTCAGCCCTGCAGCTCTGGGGAGGGGGTATGTGGAGTGGCCCTGGCAGGGCCAAGCTCCTGCTCTGGATGTTGTGCCTTTGGGGAATCAGTGGGATGTGTGGTTTGTTCCCCCAGTTCTGCCTTTGTCACTGCTGCCCTGGCTTGTCCTGGCACTGGTGCCTTTACAGCCCTGCTGGCTGCAACTCCTCAAGTGCCATGTCTGGCTGCTGCAGCACTGGATGTCCAGCTCCTACCTTCTGCCAGCTTCCCATGCCTTTCTCCTTGGCTGCTGCTGGGTGAGCTTGATGCCAAAGCCCTGTCTTCTGACTGTAAAATCCCATGCTGTGCCTTCCACAGCCTGTGCTAGAGCTGCTGATGCTCAGATGATGTGGTTTGGGACCTGTGGGAGCAGCGAGTGCTGGGATCTCAGCAGAGCTGTCTGAGGGAGCTCCTGGAGGGCTTTCCTGTTGACACAGTACTCAGCACCCCCGATGGCCTCCCACTAGGCACTGCATATGCAGAGCTGAGGATACCATCCCATGGCCCTGCTCACAGCCTGTGCTCTGGTTGACCCCAGGGTGCCCGTGCAGGCTGATCAGCTCAGGTTGTTTTCTGCTGTTGCAAAGCTGTTCCCAGCAGCAGTGTGTGGTGTGTGAGCTGTCGCTGCTGGGGCTGGTGTTCAAATAGTTAATTTGTCACTGTAGAGATGGAATAAACTTTTTCACCTCTCCACCACGTGCCTTTCTTCTCTTGGGAAGCCAAACTGGATTCCTTCCCTCTCCCTGAGGGCTGGAGCAAGGGATTCCAGGCCAGGAAGCAGCAGAGCAGCCCAAGCCAGCTATGCTGCAAACAGCATACTCATGTTGTATCTATTTTTAGCTGAGCCCTCCTCCTGCTCCTTACAAGTTTGTTGGTAGAAAGCTTGAGCAGAGAGCTCCAACACCAACCCCTGGCACCAGCCATCCAGCACAAGCCACTGCTGTGAGCAAGCAGCCTGTGTTGTTCAGTGCAGGAAGCCTTTTCAGAGAAGGTATAAAACACACACATAAAATCTTATTATTTATTGACCTAAATCAGTAGCAGTGCTGCTGTCCCTGTCTCCGGGGAAAAGCCCAGCCCTGGCAGTGAAGCGCTTGTGTGTACTACAACTGTTGTCACTCCCAGTAACGTCATGGGAGCAGAGATTGCAGGCAGCTCTTGTGACCTTCTAGGGAGGTGCCTTCTGAGCTGAAGGGCTAAGAAAACAGTAAGCACTGCATTTGGACCTGGGTACTTGACCTGGGCAGAACTGCTCTGAACTTGTGAATGCTGGCTTGCACTGCAAAGCCTTTTTGCAAGGAGCAACGAAAAAAACCCCACAGCTTTCCAGAAGCCAAGCAAAAGGGGAAGAAGATACTTCAGTTAACTTGCAGTAAAGGAAGAATCAACGTTGAGAAATTTTGGAAGGCAAGGGCAGGAGCAGGACACATGACAAATTGAGAACCACCCATTCAAAGGATTTTCACAGAAACAGCACAAATTCTTACATCTTAAGTTTTGAGCTTCCAAGACCTTCCCATGTAACTTAAGCACTGAAGTGGTAGCACCAGGTTTGGACCTGGGCAAAATCATCCTGGTTTTGGAGGGCAGGATATTCTCAAAGTGTAATTCTTCCAAAAAGACTCTGCCTTAATACACAGACTGCTGCTGCTAGCCCTCCTACAGTTCAGAAGCTAGGAAGAGGCTATGGTTGGGCTGTCAAGTGAAGCCTCCTTTTCCCCTCCCCCATTTAAAAAACAATTTACAAGACAAGAGCGAGTATAACAGCAAAAGGACAAGCCAGGAACAGCCAAGGGCCAAGCTGTCTCTATGAGTGTCAGTTAAAAGTTGTGTCACAGCTCTGACAAGGGACAGGTTGTCCCATCTGACTGCCTTAAAAAAGGAAGTTGGTTTAAAAGTACTACGTTACATTGTCTTAAGAAGCCTTCAGTTTAGCAGTAGCTCACAAGAGAGAAAGAAACAGTAACTGAACCATTCATCAGTGCTGCTCTGAACCAGAAGCAGAAGACCACAGCAGACCAAAACTGGTGATAGATGAGAGCCTGGCAGCCTGGCTTGGTGTGACAGTTCTCAGGATTTGAATGTCAGCATCAGCAACTATGTCTGTCTCTTTCCAGTGATCTGAGAAAGGAACTCGCTTTCATTCAGGCTCCAGTTTTTCCACAGCACCAGATCCAGTTGATCCTTCTTTTCCTTTGTGCTTGGTGCAGAGGAACAGCGGCTTGGTTTGGCAGGTAGAGCTAAAACAGTTTTGCTAAGATCAGAGGAAGCCAGATACGTCATCTGGGAATCACAACATTCAGCTTCCTTCCTCTCCATTTTCCTCATGTGGGAGCCCAGCAGTCAAGAAGCTAAGATCTTCCGGGAGGCAGTCACGTCTACCTGCTTCACCCCCAGGGGAATGTTCTCCTTGTTTTCTGACCCAGGCTGCTGAGGTCGCTTGTGGAAGTAGCAGGCTCGGCAAACGGAGTGGTACTTGTCTGCCCCTCCAATCACTTCAACCTGGGAAGGAAATTGGGAGGGTCACTCTGCGCAGCTCAGTTCCCCTGGTGAGATCCCTCTAGACTAGCAGTATTGGCAACAAGGTGGAGCTACTGAAGAGCTTTCCATTCCAAGAGAACTCACCTCCCTCTCTGCTCCCAGCCTCTTTGTGTAGGAGGCTTCTCGGTAGCACTCCATGCACACAGCATTCAGTTTCACCACACTCTCAGCCAGTGGCACTAGATTCAGGATGTTTCCAAAAGCCTGTGCCAAGGCAGAAGGGACAGAGCTGTTGGATGGGTTTTGTGAGGATTGCAAAGCAGCTGGTGGCACTGAAAAGAAGTGTTTTACCTTTCTCTGGAAAGTTCCATCAAGAGCAGCAACAATGACAGTTTTCCCAGCATTTGCCATCATCTCACAGAATTCCACAATGTCTGGGAACTAGAGGAGGTACAGAAAAGTGTCAGGAGGAAGAAGGGGTAACACTTCGCTCAGTATCCAGCACAGGGCACAAAGGAAACCAGAGCCATATCACCTATCTGTGAAATGGAATCTGGCCCCAGGGAAGGGCTTGATACAAGCCTGGTCCAGCAGGATCAAAGTGTCTTGGGTAATTTCTTCCCACTACCTCTGAGAGAGGTTTTATTCCTTTGCATCCTGCAGAGCTCCCCAGGCCCCACCCTGGCCATACACTTACGAACTGGCCCTCGTCAATGCCGATGACAGCAGAGCCCAGCGCCTGCTGGTACACGTCCTTCAGGAGACAGGCTGGCAGGGCCTCCATGGTACTCCTGTAGGGAAGGGAGGAAAAGATGAATCTGGCTGCCGCCAAGGTGCCAGGCCTGCTGGGCTGGGTCCTCTTGTCCTGGGGACTCACCTGTCATGTGTGCAGACACCAGCAGTACCATATCGTATGTCCTTGGCATACTTCACCAGCAAGCACTGGTACTGAGCGAGCTGGAACCGCCGCACTCGCCGCATGAGCTCCGTGCTGCAAGAGATGGGTATCAGCTGGCCCCAAGCACCTCGCCACTCTGTCCCCTACCCTGGCCCCGGACCTACCTCTTCCCGGAGAACATGGGGCCGAAGATCACCTGGGGGAGAACCATGGAGTCAACGAACAGAGCACGGCTTCCAAAGGCACAGCACCGGCAGCTCCCTGGGCGCTGGCCTGGCCACTACTCTGCCCGATAGCGACCCAGCTCTGCTGCAGCTCTGGAAGCCCTGGCACAGCCCCTGCAGCCTGGCCATGCCGTCGTCTCGGCCATCCCGGCCGTCGTCCCGGCCAGCCCCAGAACCCCGGCACTGGCCCAGCCCCTCCATCCTCACTGTTCCTCGCCTAGCTCGATACATCTCAGCCCCTCCATCCCCACTACATTTCCCTGTACCGGCCCATCCCCTCCATCTTCCGATACCGGCCCAGCCTCTCCATTCTCGCTGTCTCCCCTGGTCCCAGCCCGGTCTCTCTATCCTCAATTCCCTCATAGTACCAACCCAACCCTTCCATCCCTGCTGCCACTCCGACCCCTGTACCCGTCCGCCACCTTACAACCCCACTGCCAGCTCCGGTATCGTATCTGCCGCTCCAGTACCTGTATCTGCCCGCGGGGACGGCTGGGAGAGCCGGGGTGGACGCCGGGCACCGTCAGACAGTTCATGGCTCCGAACGGATGGATGGACCGATGGACCGACTAACCGACAGACCAACTGACTGCCCGCGCGCGCCTCTCTCCGCGGCGCCGACCAATCCGCGGTGGCCTCACACCCACGTGCCGCCGCGCCAGCCAGTCGGAGCATGGTTGGCGCACCGCACTGCCGCCTCGGCCAATGAGGCGCAGGCGCCAAAATTCTTATTTTTCTCTGCCCGCCCGGCGCCGCTTTCCTGGCGTGCACTTTGCGCCCGCCCCTCCCTCGTGACCCGGTCAGCGCGCCCGGTGGCCCGGCCCGGCCGGTCCCGGCTCGTGTCCCGGTCCCACCTCTCGGGCTGCCAATAGGAATGGGACGGCCCCGCCCCCGGGTGGGCGGGGGTCACGGGGCTGGGAGCGGGGCTGGTCCTGGCATTGTGATCAGAACCGGGACTAGCCGCAGCATGGGGGGATGGCGGGACATGTCTGTGGAGGTAGGGCCCACGGGGCAGGCAGTGCGCGATTCTTACGCGGGCCGGGGGGCAGGAGGTCTCGTCCGGTGTCCGCCGCCCCTGCGGACCTGCCCTGCGCTGCAGCTGCCGTGCCTCCTCCACAGGCACTGGGGGATCAGTACTCCCCCAGCCACTGGTCGCCGCGCCTGGGCAGGGACACAATCATCCAGGCCCACATCGCGACGATGGCGGCAGGTGAGGGGTTGGTGGTCCCGGGGCGGCAGGCACCGGGAGCGGGGCTGCCGCTCGATGTCCTGGTTCCGAGCCAGCGACCGTGCTCTAGGCTCCATGTCCGTTCTCCCGCAGCAACTCAGCGGGCCCAGGCCAACGTGCAAACCGCACTGCACATCCCCTACGGCTACGGGGACAGGGAAAAGCTGGACATCTATTTTCCCCCCGACTCTTCTGAAAGTAGGTGACAGGGGAGGGGCGATCGGGGGGGGCGCATGCCCCCTGCTCAGCCTGCCTGTGCCATGCAGCATTCTCGGTCCTGGTCTACATCCATGGTGGATATTGGCAGTGCCTGAGGTGAGGTGGGCTGTGGTGAGTGGATTTCCCTGGGATGGGACCCTGTGACATGCTCTTGTTCTGGGCACACTGGGTCTAACCTGACTGGCCCCAGGAGATCCTGACCCTGCAGCCCAGTTAGCTTGTGTTTCCCCCAGTAAAGAAGAGTCGGGATTTGCAGCCCCGCCGCTGGTGTCACAGGGTGTGGGAGTGGTGGTGGTGGGCTATGACATAGCTCCCAAAGGTAAGTGCTGCCCAATGGAGGCTGTGACTACCTGCACCAGTCTGGCACCCTCATGACTCTGCCCTCTACCCAGGCCACATGGATGCCATGGTGCTGCAGGTACGGCGCAGCATTGCCTTCCTGGTGCAGCGATACTCCAGGATCAGGTGTGTCCTGCACTACTTCCAGGTCAACCCACCCTGCAATCATGGCCGTTGCCAGGCCTTCACAGCAGACTGTGCCCCTGTCACTCCCTGGGTGGTTTGGTGCCTGGAGGTGGCTCTAGCAGCAACAGGTGAGCCCTGCACTGTTGCAAGGGCTTTGATGGTGAGTGCTGGGCAGTGCCTGTGTCTGCTGCTTTGTCCCTTGTCACTGCGTGAGGCATCAGTCAGTGGATGAGAAATGCATCCAAGCTGCTGTATGTGGGTCGTACTTGTGGTTGTGCCACCTCCTCCATGCAGAGCAGGGTGTCCTCAGGGTGCAGAAGCCACAGTGTTGCTCCTGGTGCTGGCTCATGGCTCCCTCTCTCCAGAGGTGTTTACCTATGTGGACACTCAGCGGGGGCCCACTTGGCAGCCATGGTGTTGTCCACAGACTGGACGGAATATGGAGTGGTGCCAGATATCAAAGGTAATGTTGATGCATCCAGGAGGGTGTGTGTCTCTAGGACAAGGGAAATAAGTTGTCCCAACCAACTGCAGCCCACAGGCACTGGGGGTGCAGCACTCTGGGCTCCTGGACAAGCTGCCCCCAGAAATGTCCCCGCCAAGGCCTGGGGACTTTGGTGCAAGGAGAGTTCCTGGCTGCAGGGCCCTTTTCATGCCTGCACCTCTGCCTATAGGAGCTGTGCTGGTGAGTGGTGTGTACGACCTGGAGCCCATCCTGCACACCTATGTGAATGATGAGCTGAACATGACCAGGTGAGGCCACACACTGCAGGGATGGTGACCATGGAAGCGCACAGGCAGGCTGTGAATGACAGTGGCTCTCTTGCCCACTCTGCCCCTGCCTGCACTGCAGGGCACCATCTGGCCCAGTGCCTTCTGCCTGGCTGGTGCACGTAGCTGAGGACATGAGCAGAGATGCCTTCTCCAAGCGAGGGGCTATATCATCTGCCACTCTCCTGCAGGGAAGTCGCCCAGAGGAACAGTCCCATGTGGTGCATTGCCCCAGCAGCATCTGTGGCTGTGGCCTGTGAGGTGCTGGTGGCCGTGGCCCAGCACGACTCCCCAGAGTTCCGCAGGCAGTCGCAGGAGTATGGCCAGGTGAGCTCTGGGCAGCACCCGCCCAGCTCCATGGGGATGCTGCAGCTGGCCTGCTCAGACCTGAGAAACTGGGATGAAGAGCTTACATGCCATATCAGAGCAGTGTTTCTGCTGCTGTTGTCTTGAGTGGCGGCTCAGGGGAGGACAATAGTCCTTGTCAAGCTGTCATTCCTGCCATCCTGTCCAGGACAGATGGGTGTTACGGTCCCTTTTGCCAGCACTGTTTTCCACAGGCCCTGCGTGCCGCCGGCTGGTCTGTCTCCATGATGGATCTCGCCAGTGTGGATCACTTTGACATCATTGAGAAGCTATCAGAGGAGAGCTACGTCCTCACACAGGTAGAGGATGAGCTCCCATCCTCCCTTTGCTTTGAGCACAGCAGAAACCAGCAAGCAGTGCAGAAGGGCTGTGCTGAGGCTTCCCCTGCACACTCGGCTGAGTCCAGGGCTGAAGCAGTGGGACTGATTGTCATCTGTAGGGGTGGTGGAATGGGGCTGGGCAATCCTGGCTCACAGGGCTTGTGTCCTGGTGCCAGGTGATTCTGAACATGATTTCAAGAGCTAATGGCACATCAGGAACAAATTAAGGAGTGAACCACAGCCTTGTGTGACAGCAGCAAGCAGCCTGTGTGGACCCTGCCCTGCTTCAAGGGTCAGATTCTGCTCCAGACACCCTCTGTGCTCCCTCCCCATGGTCCATCCAGCCTGCAAACAAGTGGGGAGCTCAGACCGGGGGAACACCAGCTACCACCACTGGGCTGGCATCCTTTTGCTGGGTGTTTCTTGCCCATCTGGCGTGCACAGGGCTACCAGACCTACCAGGCTCTTTCTGGGTGACAAAGTTTGTTCCCCTGGCTTCCTTTAAAGTGCCTATTGCCAATACAAAATTAAATGTGAATAACTGCTGCCTGGGTGTAACTAGAGCTGGGGCTGCGCTAAGCTGGTGAGTGCACACCAGCCATAGCTGCTGCAGAATCATTTCTCCTAGTATGGAGCTCCTGTCCTGGGGCTGGGCTTTTCCAAGGCAACACACCAAAGCCTGGCTCTTTGCACAGGCAAAGCTGGGCACTTCCTGACCCAGAATGTGATGGGCTCAGGAGACAAGGGGAGACTGGAGAGCCTGGCTGCTGGGAGGCTGTGGGATGAGGGCAAGACACAAGCCTTTGGAGATGAGGGTGATGAGGAAGGACACAGGGGAGCTGTCTGGGCCATATATGAACTTAAGAGATGCTTCCATATCCTCAGGAGCATTTGTCCCTTAATGAGGGACCTCTGAGCTGTTACGATGTTCCTGTTGCAGTCAGGAGGAGCACATTTGGGAGAAAACACCCTGCACAGGCACAGCACTGACAGAATGTGTTTATTTTGTGTCCTGACATGACCGCCTCTTGGGATCTGTCTCTGCTGCAGCATCCTTGCACATGTGTGGTGCACATGGGCCAGACAGTGTCTGGCCTTTGAGGAGGGGAGTGTCTGGCTCTGCTTTTGGGTGTTGTCTGCAGACCCAGGTTATAGAAGCAGAGCTTCTGTAGAGGACTAGAAGGTGCTCTGAGGATGTGTTTGTTGGGTGAATAGTGAGGCAAGGATGCCACCTTTGAGGGGTCTGAGATGTGCAAGATGTGGACTTTCCTCTATCCCTCTGGGCTTGTCTGCAAAGGTGTTCCTGCTGCAGAACTCTGCCCTGTGCTCCTTGGGTCTGGGCTCACATTGGTTTTGCAGGGCTGACAGTTGGAAGTGTGCCTGGATGCCCTTTGCTGATGGCTGCCAGGACAGGACTGGTACAGCTGCCCTAGCCTGCAGCAGCAGGTGGAGGCATCTGCCGCAGGTCTGGGGTTAGGAGGATGCTCAGGCTCCCGTTCTTCTCGGAGAGGGGTGCAGGCCCATGGCCAGCTTCTCCTGGCACTTCCTGGCAACAAATTCCAGCTTGTTCTTTGCAAGCTCTGTGTCATGGGTCAAAACATCACGGTGCCAGACAGCACGCACAGTGTGTGGTGACCAAGGGAAGATCAGCACACTGACGGCCTGGCTGGTCTCAGCTAACTCCTCCTCACTCACTGCCTGCAGGTGCTGGCAGAACTCTGCAGGGGATGGCCAACGCCCTGTGATGTTCACCATCACTATGTTTGTCTCCACTGCTGCGAGGTTGACTGAGAAGAGGGGCAAATTCAGCTCCTGGATGCCTGGGGGAAGCAAGAGCTGTAGGCTGAGAGGAGGCACTGCCCAAGGTCTACCCTAGGTCCCAGCTGGAGATGGAGGGGCCTTTTCCCTTCAGGGTCACTGTAGCCACTGTTGTGACAGTCGTGGCATCATCCTGGCACCCCAGCAGCTTCCTCACCTGGCTGGAGATCCAGCACAGCTTCCTGGTGCTCATACTGCTATTTACCAATGGACTGGTTGAGGGTGAACCCAGCCAGCGGGTGGTGGGTATAAGGCTGGACCCATCCAACCTCTGGGCAGGGCAGGACCTAGCTATGCAGCAGTGCATGGAAGTGGCATTAGACTGCAGGTGCAGGTACCTCCTGCTGAGGGGCCCCAAGATACCTTCTGCAAAGCGTCGGGCATTGTCGTGGTCTCTGCGTAGCGTTGCCTCTGCCTGCTCCAGCCCGAGGCGGGCAGCAGCTGCCAGCACGCCCACCTGCCGCATGCCCCCACCCAGCAGCTTCCGCACACGCCAGGCCTCAGCGATGAACTCTCTGCGTCCAGCCAGCACCGCACCAGCTGGGGCACCCAGGCCCTGCAGAGCCACTGCATCAGTGACCCAAGCTACTCCTGGCATCTCCCCTGCCCCTCCCCCTCCCCTGCCCTTGCCCCTCCCATAGACATGCCATGGGGTACCCCAGCTTGTGCTGTCCCAGGGACCCTGTCTCCAAGTGAGCACACCTTGGAGAAGCACATGGACACAGAGTCACAGTGCTGGGCAATTCGAGCTGGCTCCACATTCTGGGCCACTGCTGCATTAATCAGCCGTGCTCCATCCATGTGCACCCGCAGCCCGTAGCGGTCAGCAAGCCCCCGCACCTGGGAGGAGGCAGAAGAACAGAGGCTGGGAGAGACCCTGGGGCAGCCAGCACCAACGTGAGCTATGTGCAGAGCTCCTCGGTGCCCCTATGGTGTCATCCTACCTTGTCTGGCTGCCTGCACCTGGCCACTGGCTGTGGGCTCTTACCTGCTGGAGATAGGCAAGGGGCAGTGCCCGGCCCCCAGCTGAGCTGTGTGTGTTCTCCAGGCAGATAAGTTCAGGGTGTGGATGATACCGGTTGCCATGGGCCTCACAGATGACCAGCTCTAGATGGTCCAGGTCAAAGGTACCGTCAGGCAGGTCTGGCAGTGCCTGGGAGTGGACCCCAGCAACCTACACCCGAGACAGGGCAGAGAGCAGAGCTGAAGAGGATGGTGACAGCACACAAGTGATGGTGGCAGTGTACCCGGGCACTACTCATGCCCAGAAGGGGCGATCTGAGGAATGCTGGAGTCGCAGCCCATCAAGGGATCCCCAGCCCAGCCCCAGCTGCCAGCGGAGGGCAGTAGCAAGCCGCCCTCTTACTCCTGCCTGCGCAGCCGGTGCGATCCGGCACACCGAGGCCAGACAGCCCAGGCCAGAGCATGCCAGCCCATAGCACCCACCTGCGCAGCCCCACCATGCTCATAGAGGTGCAGGTGGGTGTCCTGGCCCAGGAACATCTGAGATCCCCTGCGGTGGCAGTGGCACATCACTGTCGGAGAGATGATCAGTGAGAGAGGGGGCACTGCAGACAGCACCCAGCAGGCAGTGCCTACGAGGGGGCAAGCAGATTCAACCGGGCAGGGCTCCAGCACACAAAGGTTAGGCATGTGGGACAGGGCACGGGGTGCCTGCTCTGTCCCCGGGGTGCTGGGGCTGTTGGATTGGAGCTGCACACAGTTGCTGAAGGTTATAGGGAGCATAGCTTCCTCTCCATGGTTGCATGCCCATGGCCAAAGGCTGGAGCAGGCCCCACTCCCACACAAGGCAGAGCGAACTCCTGCTCACAAGAAGACAGCAGAGCAAAGCAGGTAAAGGGTGTTGGAGCAGAGCAGAGGCCCAAGTGCAAGATGGGGACAGCCAGACCCAAGAAGCATTTGCTCAGCAGCAGCATGAAGCAGGGAGCAGCTCCAGGGGGGATGCTGCTATAAAGATTTGAGGTGGAGGTGGCTGAGGAGATGCACACTCCTCCCCTACGGCAGCAGAAGAAGGGCTCTCCTTGGCAGCCCAAGGAGGAGTGGGCAGGCTCTTGCCTGCTGCATCTCCCATGGGGTGAAGGACACAAATCTGCCCCTGAGTTGTGACTAGAGGAGAGCTGGGCACAGCCACAGGCACTCACCAGCGATGAGATTCGCCATCGTGGCCGTGGGCACAAAAAGAGCCTCCTCCATCCCCAGGATCCCTGCAGCCAAGTGCTGGAGCTCTGCAGGGGCAGAAGCACAGGATGCTTCGGGAAGATATACCTGCAGGGTGAGCCCGGGGAGGACGCAGGTCTGGACCCCCACAGGTCCAGGCTGCCGCCCCCAGCTCCTCCCAGCCCTCCCCAGCCCCGGGGAATCCCCACTGTGGGCTCAGCATTCCAGCTGACCCCCGGGCTTGGGGACTGCAAGCAG
>VWYK01121292.1:126414-143755 GCA_013399775.1 Semnornis frantzii
AGCCTTGGGGCCCTGGGATGGGGACCCCACTGTGCCCAGGGCAACTGCCCCAAGGCAGGGCAGGCTCTGGAGTAATTTTCTCCACTTTCTTGGGAAGGGACAGCTGTCTGGAGGATTCCTTGGCTGTGGTCTCCCCAGCTGCTCACCAGTCTACGCTCACTGCTCCTGGCAGGGGTTGTTTTGGGTGCCCTGCAGGACACCAGGCTGGCTGCAGCATAGGGAGAGCTCCTTGCCATGGCCATCATCTCAGACCCTGCAAGCACTGGTAGAGAGCTGAGGGTGCCGGCTCAGAACTTTGCTCTATCCAGTGTCCTTCACCAGCCTGGGCACCGTCTGGGGTCTGCAGCCATGTGGGGAGGGGGTCCTTCACTGAGAGATGGCTGCATCCTTCACCGGACCTTTCAGCATGGCCAGGGTCCTCCAAGAAGCCTCATGTCCTACCAGCCCTATGTCTGGGGCTCTGGATGAGACCTGCCTCAGAGATCTTCACCAGCCCCCAGTTTACCCCCCAAATGCACAGGGTCCAGCAGGGCCACGGTGGAGTCTCGATGGGGCCAGTGCTGGAGCATGCAGAAGAGCTTGTGGCCATGACTGGGGCTGTCCGAGCCAAGGGCAGAGGTGCATGAGCAGCGGGCGGGCAGTGCCAGCACCTGACTGGCAGCTCAATGGAGGCTCGGTCAGCGGCTGGGAGGCTTGCCTGGGGGCTTGTCCGGCGCCGTGCTGTGCTATGGCTCCTGCAGCCACCACCTGCCAGCTCCTGCTCCCGGCCCCGCGGAACGTGCAACCGAGGTGGGCTGAGCTCATGCTCCTGTGGTGCCTCCCCGGGGCTAAAATTAGCAGCCGAGGCCCGACCGGGGAGTGGAGTCGAGGTCCCGCCGGGGAGGATCGTGTTTCCCCCTCCCCGCCCTCCCTGCCACAGCCCTGGCAGCCGCCGGGGCGATTCCCGGAGCTGGTTGGGCTCCCCCCTGCCCCTGGCCCCACCGGCAGCCCTGTGAGCAGCCACTGCCAGGTCCTGCCTGCTCCCCTGCCTGCATGTCCGGGACCCTACCCCCCGGCCCAACATGCGTCCCCTCTGCGGGTAGCTCAAGACAGGCTGAGTGCTGGGGGCAGGTACAGTGCCCAGTGCCAGTGTGGCTGTGTGTTCTCGGCCGTCACCACGCTGGGGCTGAGCTGCTTGGCCAAGGCACACATTGGCAGAGAGCTGGTGGCTGAAATCCTGCTCCCAGACTCCTGGCATGACTAGTGGGCACAGGACTGCTGGTGGTACAGGGAGTGCCCTAAATGTCTAGTGCTGGGTACAGGGCCTGACAATGACCCCAAAGTGCTTGCCGTGAGGTTGGAAGTGTTTTCATGGCAGGCTGCCTTGGTCCTGTAGCCACGTTGCCTGCGCTGCCCATGCTGCCTGTACTGCTGGCTGGCCTGCAGGGCCCCACTCCCACCCAGGCACCGGGGAGCTGCCATCCATCATCCCTGGAGGGGTAGGAGCCACAGAGCCAAGTGATTTCCTACTGTCGGGAACCATGGAGTGATGCCTGGAAGGTCTGGGACGTGCTGGGCTCCTGGCTCAGCCTGCCAGGGCCACAGCCAGGCCTACAGCATGCTGTGCCATGCCCTGGGCAGTGCCAGGATGTGCTGATGGTGGAGGCAGTGCTGAGGGAAAAGCATTGCCCTCTCTATTGGGCCCAGCCCACTGCTGCCCTGCCATAATGGTACTGTTGGCTGGTTGGGCTCCATGTGGCATATGCCAATGGCAGCTCATATGCACAGCCTTCAAACAAGTCTGAGTCCAGAACAAATCTGCAATGACCCTATTGAGGTGCACCCAGTGGGCACCATCATGCTGACCCGGTGGGGTTATACTGCCTCTCAGTGCTGGCCATCACGAGAAGAGGTTTGAGCACGATTCCATCACTGTGGTCCAAGCACAATTGTTCCCCATGAGACGCCGTGGCAGAGCCCCTGGATGGGAAGCTGCTGATGGGCACAGTCCCCGGAATGGCCAGAGGTGTCCTTGCCCCGGTCGCAGGAGCTGTGTGCAAGGGCTGCTCCGGGGTGGCGATGTGGCCTTTCGGCCTTGTGCCGTGTCCGGCGTGCCGGCAGAGAAGTCCGCTCCGTCTCCCGGAGCCCGGTGGACGCTGCTGGCCGCTGGGGCTGCAGGCGCAGAGCGGAGCTGTCGGGTGGAGAGCGGCCGGCCGGTCTCCCCGTCCCCAACCTGCCGGGGTTGCTCGGGTGACCCCTCCCTCCGGCAGCAACAACATTTCCAGTAAAACCACCGCAGAAATCCCGGCTTCCCGACAGGCCCGCCCCTCGGCCGCCGGGGGGGCGCGGGCCGCCCTTAACCCTTCCCGGCCCGGCCCCCCGCTCTGCCCAAGCCGGGGGTTCTGGGATGGGGCACCGATCTTGGACCTGGCACCCCGCGGAACCCCCTCTTTGGTCACATGCCCTGGGTCAGCGATGCCCCCGTTCCCCGGGGCCCTGGGGAGGGGGACGGGGATGGTACTGGGAAGCGTCGGAAGCGACAGAGTAGCAGTGCTGGAGCAACCTGACCCTCCGGGCACGAAGGAGGTGGATGGGAGAGCTGAGCGGACCCCGCCCCGGGGGACCTCTGTGCCCGCATCCCACCCTGGCGTGGTCTGGCCGTGCCGCGGAAAAGGACCCCTTGAGCTGGCAGTGGCAGCAGTGTATTGGATTTTCCTTCTTACGGCTCAGCTGAAGCAGAGGGAGATCAGACTCGACCCTGCTGGAGAGCAGAAGGAACATCCCAAGGACCAAGGAGCCAGAGATCCAACGGGGAACAAAGCCCCTCTCCAAGGGGGACCCCAGCACAACGTGTCAGGGCAGTGGAGGTTTGGGTCCCCAGGCAGGACAGGGTCCTGTTTATCTCTGGTCGTCTAAGAGCTATGTGCTGTGTGGGGCTGGGTGGTGGCAGGAACTGATGCGTGGGGCAGGTAGCTTGAGCCCTTGGCTGCAGTGTCCACACATGGCTGGGCCCAGCCATGACTCCAAGGTGTGGAGACTGCCAAGGGGCAAGGAGAGAACAAACCACCACCATGTCCTCAGGGGACAGAACACAGTGGCTTTGGCTACACTCGTGCAGATTTGGGTTAGACCCACGGGACCCTGCAGTGAAGAGCAGTGCAGGGGGTCACATAGGTCTCCTTGTCCCTCAGCCCTGGTGCTGGGAGCAGCTTTTAGAGACAGCCTAGGAGATCATTGCTGCCAGTGTCAGCTCTGAACTGGTGGGCTGTTCTGGCTTATCAGACTTTCCTTGGAACTCTGCAGGGCTGATCCTGCCGGGTGGGCAGAACTTGGACTGGCTAGGCATTGAGAGCTGGGGCTCCATTCCAGGAGCTGTGAGGAACCATTCCCAGCTATGCTGTGCCTGCTGCCAGCCTTGGCCCTGTGCTGGCTGATGCACTGGCCAAGCCAGGGCTGAGGTAAGTGCTGTAATTGTTTTCTCTGTGGTCCGAGATGAATAATTGAGAGGTCTTTGAGGAGAATTAATTAGCCCGTTTATTGGCAGTAAATGCTTTTCTCCAGATGATGAAATAGATCCTGAGCGACACGTGGGGCAGGCAGATGCAGGTTGCTGAGGCTGCTCTGGAGCTTCTGATGCCAGGTCTGCAAGTCAGCCATGCTGGTGCCCCAAGCCTGCTGTGGGGCAGGTATGCCAGTGCCATCTTCCGCAGCCTCTTGGCAGCCCCACATGCCTCGAGCTCACTGTGCCCGCTGCCAGCACTTTGTGCAGGGAAGCTGGTGTGGTTTGGAGCAGGGGACACCAAGGGGCAAGCAGGATCCTTTGCAAGCCTCACACAGAACTTCTTCTGGGCTGCTCTTTTCAGAGTGGGCTGGTGAATTCTTCTGGGATAGCCCCATCCAGCCCTGGCTGAGCTCTCTGCCCTGCAGCACAGCATGTGACATATGGTCCCACATGGCATGGCATAGGGGGCCAGCTGGTGGTCCTGAGCAGAACGGCAGGAGTAAGCCATGCCTGAAGCTCTCAGCTGAGCAGTGCTGCCTCGGTCACCCACTGCTGGTAACTCAGTGTTCTCATGTCCCCACGTCCCTGTTGGTTACCAGTGCAGACCCTTGTGCTACAGCATAGAGCCCTCTGTCCCACACTGTACCCCTGTGGCTTCCTACACTTTCCCAGCTCACAGCCCATCCTGGGCACTACATCCCTCTGCAGATCCTACTATACTCCCTTGCATCTCCCTTCTCATGGCTGCCAAGGTGGTGCCATCTTGGGGCTTGTGTCCTACACCTCCTCCCCTCCTCTAAGTATGAGGGAAAGGGCCCTACATGGCTGGAAATGCTTAAACAAGGATTTCCTTGTTGCTGCATGAACTGTTTGCCTTGCTCCCAGGCCAGCCGTTAATGAGGTTTGGCAGGAGGCACTGGCAGACCCGGCCATCGGATTTCTATAAATCAACCTGGTGGTAACGTGTGGGGCTCACTGGGATGGAGCTGTTCAGCCCTAGTTTGTGGAACCGCAGCCCATGAGTGGCTCAGAGATGGGATGGAGCTGCTCAGTCCCCGTGTCTGGGACTGCAGCCTACAGGTGGCTCAGAGCTGGGATGGAGCTGCTCAGCCCCCGTGCCCAGGACTGCAGAACATCGGCTTGCAGCAAAGCGGGGCTGAGCGCAGCCATCCCTGCCTGTGGGGCCCGGATTGCTCTGTGACACCGGGGCGTCAACAGTCCCCTGGTTTCAGGGCAGTTGGATGAGCCGCTCCCAGGTTCAGAGTAGGCTGGGCTCGGCAGTTGCAGCCCCGAGGGCACCATGGGAGCCCCTCTGGGCGAGGGAGTCGCAGACAGCCTCTGGGCATGAAGCATCCTGGAAGAGCTGAGAGGGGCGGGGGCTGAGGGAGCCGAGGGGGCAGTGGCTGCTTCCCAGCAGGCAGGTCAGAGTGGCCCCTTCAGTTGTTTTCTTCCAGGAAAGGCAGAAAGTCTAAAGCAGCTTCCCACAGCCGAGGTCCTGATGTTCCCTGATCCTTCCCCACATCCTCCACCTCCCTTTCTCAAGATCGGGAGAGGCTCTTGGGTGCTCAGCGTGCTGGAGTGGGGGTGGTTGTGCCCTTCTGCCTGCCCTGCCTTGAGGTGGGGGCTGTAGCTCTGCCACCCCCACCGGACATGCCACGCATCCCACGTCCCCCTGTTCTTGGGGCAGCCTCAGGCATGCAAAGCAGGGCAGGCAAATTACCCAGCCCTCCGGGAAGCCTTGCCACAGCTGTGACTGGTGGCTACCGCATGGCAACTGGCCCCTGCCGGGAAGCAGTGCCGTGGTGGCAGGGCCTGCATGTGGACACATTGCACCAAAGCTGCTCACAGCAGATGTGCCCAGCTGCCTCTGGCACGGAGAAACTGCACAGGCTGCAAGTTCTGCGACCCGCATGTACTCCTGGGCTGCCCTGCCTGGAATGGCCATCTCTTCTCTTCTGGGGACACCAGCCATGCACAGCTAGGAGCCTCAGTGGGATGCCCAGAGTGGGACATGGAGGAGATTTGCATCAAGAAGGGTCTTCTGGGAACGGGCTTTTGTGCATTTTGCTTCTGTCAGCCTTGCGTTCAGGAAAGGAGGTGCTAGGAAGTAGGACCTGTTATCTCTGGTTTCCCACAGTGATGCACTCACCACACCGGCATGGGCCCTGTGGCACTGTGGGCACCCAGACTGCTTGCTCTTCTCACCCACGGGATGGGATGTTTTGTCTGGGGAACCAACACAGCCCGTCCCCTCCATGCCACGGTTGCCACAGGGCTGTTGCAGCTGCAGCCTGAGTTAGGGCTCACTTTCACTCACTGGGGCTCCTGCCAGCTTCATTTGCCTGGCGGGTTTGTCTGAGCCCCTTCACCTCTCCATGTGCCAACGACTGTGTGCCCCTGCTCCAATCCCCGGGGCTGGCCTCAGTGTGCCAGCAGAACCTGAGGCAGAGCCCTGAATGGTGCAGGCTGGTTGAGCAGCAGAGGCTTTGAGTGAAGGAGGGGATTGCAGAGCTGGGATCTGTGGGGGTCAGTGGGACTGAGGTTTTGAGGCTATCTCAGGGGGACATGGGACAAGCTTATTCAGGTGAGGGCTGCAGTGGTTTGCTGGAGAGAGTGGGGTAATGTTCATGTGGCTGGAGCACATGCTGGGTCTTGCAGGCTGAGCTGAATTTGGGGCAGGGGCACCCCCGCTCTGGCAGCCCCTGTTCCTCTAAAGCTGCTAGGAGAGTGGCAAGGCTGTGCCATGCAGCTGGCATGGGGAAGAGCCAGTCTCAAAAGTGATGTTTCAGTTCCTGCTGTGAGTGTGCTTCTCCCCTTGTCAAGAAATCTCTCTGCTCTCACTATGTGAGAGTTTCTGCAGCATGTGGAAACCGAGAGAAACCCCAGCCCCAGCACGGCCCCACCGACCGGCTGAACTCCTGTGGGATCACCACTGGCTGGCAGGAAATCCTTGACCTTCAGCCCCCACTTCCCCCTATCCCCTCCAGCCATAGCCTGGCAGCAGCCCCAGCCCATGCCAGACAGGCCCCTGGGATGGTGTTGTCCCTCAGGTAAGCAGTGTCCCCTCACGGTGACCTCGCAGCAGGATAGCACCGGGATGGTGGCAGAGCTGATGGGCAGCTGTCTGCTGGAGCTGCCCTTCCACTCGCAGCTGCACACCTCTGCCCTGCCAGCATCCCCTGCTCTGCTCTTGGCTGTGGTGGCACCAGTGCTAATGGGGGCGGGTGGGGTGTATTCAGATAGGGCAGAGGGGAGATGCTGCTGCTGGCATGGTGTGTCTGCTGCACTGGGAGCTCGCACTCCTCTGTCGGCTCCTACTTGTGGGTGTGAACCGCAGACGACTGTTGTGACAGCCCTGCAGCAGCCACGGTTACCGGTGCTGAGTACAGGTGGCACCGCTGAGCTCATGGACCCGCAGGGACCTGCTTATGACTGCCGCAGCCATGAGGGACACTGGGATGGACAGTTCTGTGGGTGCGGGCACCCACATCATGCTGGGAACCTGGGTTCATCCTAATCCCGTCGCTGGCCCTGTCGGCACCGAGGATGCCGCGCCTCCCCTTCCCGCCAGGGTTTTGTGCCTGCACCCCTCGGCTGAGTTTCTGCTGCGGCTGCAAGGCCAGGACTGGGAAGAGGAACCCCCCGGGGGGTTGTGCAAGGAGGGACCCGCACGGCCGGGAGGGCACGAAGCCGTGTCGAAATTCCACACCCTTACAGAAAAGCCCCCGGGCAGAATTCCTGACAGGGGTGATTCATCCCCGCTGGAAGTGATGACTTTGCCTCTCCAGTAAACTCTATTCAGCTCAGTAGACTAAAGGTGCCACTGTGCCCTCACCTCCACCAGCACCCGCTGTGGAGTGCTGGGGCTGCTCTGAGCCCCATGGGCAGTGGCAGGGGTGCCAGGTGAGCCGAGGAGGGACAAGGATGGTGGCGACCTCAGTGCCGCTTGGTAGTGGAGATGTGGGTGCCAAGCAAAGAACTGGTTCTCCAGCTCCATTGCCCTGGGGCTCTTCCCTGCCCTGGATGCCACCCAGACCTGGATCGGGCCACTGCCATGGCCAGGTGCTGTGGGTGGCACTGTCCCCCATCAGTGAGGGCATGCAGGACGGCCCTTTCCAGGAAGCACGTGTGAGGGCAGCCAGGCTGCAGAGTTCCCGACAGCAGCTCTGGTTTTAATAACAGCAAATCAATGGATGCCCAATTCCGGCCAGAGCATACTCCTGCGCTTCCTTCCCTGGCCTCCCTGGATGGTGGCTTCCTTGTAGGGCAGAGACGACCAGAGTGGGAACCTTGACCCTGGCAATGGCACATGTTTCCTAGTGCCAGTGGTGCACACCTGCCTGCTCTGCCGGCTTCACACTACCCCAGCACTCTGCTTTCACCCCAGCCTTGCCACATGGCAAAGGCATGGCAGGGGAGATCGAGGGTCCCAGTTGCCCCTGCCCAGCCCCCGGCTGTGCCCATTCCATGCAAGTGCTGCTAACAGGGCTGCTCCATGGCTGGGCATTCCCAGCTGCTCCTGGCTGCTCGCCTCCCCCAGCCCCGTGCTGTGGTACAGCCTCCCTTCCCCGCGGGTTTGCACAAACCTCCCTGCTCGCTTTGTGCTTGTTTTGAGAACAGATTAGTCATGGCTCTTAGCTGGCTTCCAGCAAACTGCACAACAGCACCATGGAAAAACGAGAACAGTGAAGTGATGACTCAGCAGGGCTCACACTCCCATCCCTTGGGTGCCAATTGTCCCCTGATCCTGCATGGCCCAGGGCACTGATGTGGACCACCCAGATGTGGCAGCTCGGGCAGAGCATGGGTTGCAGGGAAAGAGCGGGGCAGTGCCTGCCTGGAAGCAGCAAAGAGTAATCATAAGCTGAGGAGGTGCTGGCTGGGTGGGACAAAATATCTCCAGGATCCCAGGGGTGACTGGCCCTCAAGTGCAGCCTGTGCCCTGTCCTTGAGCCCTCTCCTGCTCCTGGTGAGTGGATGTCCGCTCCGGACTGCCAGCATCTCGCTGTCCTGAGCATCCCTAGCATCCTGCTACCAGCATGACTGGCAGCTCAGCATCCTAGCACAGCTGTGCAGGCAAAGGGGTTGCTGTGTTGCAGAGTGTCTGCTGGGACCCCACTGGACAGCAGCTGTGCTCCCTGGAGTCGCAGGGCTGGGGATTCTTGGTCTTGTGTGATCAGCAGTCACCCCTGGCCACCGGGGCCCTCCTAACCAGCACCTGCACACTGGGGCAGTGCCAGTGCCAGGAACTCCTGGGGCGGGCCCTTACCGTACCTCACACCTCGCTCTGCTTCCCTTTGTTGCCCTGCCTTGGCCTGCTGCCCAGAGGCACTGCTTGCTGCCAAGTCTCTGTGCCAGGTGGCTTATCGTGATCCTATGGTGCTGGACACCAACTGGTGTCGTCTGCCAAGGATGAACAATGTAATTGCTGGAATTACAGTAAAGTGCTCTCTCCCATTCCCACTCGTTAAATGCTGAGACAGGGCCCATGGGTCTTCTAGGGAACATCTGCTCCTGCTGTGCCCTCTTCCAGCTGCACACCTTGTCCTTGTCTGTCTCTGCCCATTGCCCCCAGCCCTGCTGGCACAGGCCGAAGCTGCTCTGCAGGTGGGCTTGGGAGCTGTGGGACAGGCACAGTTCCCCAGGCCTAGGGGGACCTTTGGGCCTCCCAAAGGTGGGGTGCACCAGTGCATTGGTGGAGAGGGGACAGGAGGAAATGGCCACGTTGGGAGCAGCAGTGCCAACCTCATGGATGCAAAATCCCACATCTAGGACCCTTGTACCCAGCAGTGTGTGTGGCATGGCCACTGCCTGCTCCTGTGCCAGGGCTGAGGCCAGGGCTGATTTGTGGCCAAGGGATGCTCCAGGGCTGGGTTTTGGCACCTGCCCATGGCTGCTCTGCCAGGGTCATCTAAGGACTCTGCACTGTGCTGGGCCAAACACACCCAAGGCATCTGGCAGCCTGCAGCCTGTAGCACCCACAGGGACCTCCTGCGGCATGCAGTTGGTGTGGCCATGCCCAGCCATGGCAGGTGCCTTGTTGTTCCCTGCAAATGCAAGTGCAAGAGCAGTATGTGCCTGGGCCAAAGCAGCTATATGAGTATCAGGAGAGGGCTGACCCCAAGGAGGGTGTGGGGTGGCATCTGACTCTGTGCTGGCACCCTCTCCTCACCCTGGGCATAGTCCTCACAAAGACCTTGCAGGTGATATTTGGCAGCAGGACCCTCCAGCTCTGGCACAGGGGCAGGGCTGGAGCAGCAGGACACAGCCTCCCACTGTCCATCCTCCAGCAGCTCCAGCACCAGCAGACCCAAGCGGCTACTGCCTCTGCCTTGGCAGAGTCCCCAGCCACAGGATGGGGCGGGGGGGCCTGTGGCTGCCATTGCCACAGCAACGCGGCTTTGTTTGAGTCCTTCCTCTGAAATGTCAAGACTTTCTTCAGGCTCCAGCTGCTGCTGCCAGGATGAAAACTTCCTCCTGGCCTGTGGAAACGTGCCGTGGGGAGTTTTCCACCCTGAAGATCTACCTTTGCCGGGGCAGCAGAGTTCTGTACTGTGCCATGTCTGGTGGTTGTGGGGTGCAGGACTGAGCCCTGAGTGGATGCTGGAGTGGGCTGGGGCAGGCGGGGGCAGTGGGCAGTGGGAGACACTACTCCCTTGCAGGGCTCTGTGGGGCAGGTGAAAGCGCTGTGTCTCCCAAAGCTTGGGGTGGTGCTGGTAGGGTAACAGCACCCCTGGTGCCAGTGAACTGGTGGATGTGGCTACTGGATGGGGAGGGCCAGGGCAGCACAGCCCTGTGAAGCTGCTGATGGAAGGAGTGAGGAATCCACAGCTGTTGGCGTCCTCTGATCTGGCTGCGGATCTGGCTGGAGAAGCATCAACAGAGAGGGGTTTCCATGGGGATGTACACAGGCCTCTGGGCTCATCCCAAAATACACCCTGACCTGGGCATGGGGATCTTGCTGCTGCTCCGCACTCCCTGCTTGTGGCCATGGCCATCTTGTCAAGAGCTGAGGGCCAAGCCAGGCATGCAATGAAGAGGCTCAGAGCAGTCCCTGTGGCTCTGTCATCTGCCAAGGCTATGTCTCCTCTGCACCAGTGACAGGATGGGTCACTACTGGCCATTACCACTGGCTAAGCCCCTTCTGGGGACAGCCACCTCATGCCATAGCACAAGGCTATGCTGTGGGAACCTGCCTGGGGTAGAGGGGATGCCATGAGACCAAGTGGCTGCCACAGGCTTCAGGAACATTAAACTTCAGGGCTGCACAGTCCCGCTCCCCCTCCAGCATCCAGCACAGAGAGTCATTGCCAGTCCTGAACCTGCAGCCAGGGCAGCCAGTGCCCAGCTGCAGGCTGTGCTGCAGAGCCTGAGCTTGTGCTTCCCGGCAGCACACTGGAGAGCAGATGTCTCAGTGCCTCTTCCCAACTGTCCCCGTGGCCCCGGCCCACAGAGGAATTGCCATGTAAGGAGCAGGTGGTGCCATTTACAGTAAGTCCCCGGCTGCTGCACAGCCCTTTCCTGCATCCTACTGGGAAACGAAGCGGGTGGATGTGGGAATGTCCTGGCGCTGTGGAGCCGAGGCAGGGGAAGTGCACAGGGAGTGTGCTGCCAGGTCGGGGTGTTCACAACGAACTCCCTGGATGTTGCCACTCACTGCCACCTTCCTCGGGGTGATCTCCAAGTCCCAGCTGCAAGGACAGGATAGGATGGTTGGTGACCTTGGGTGATGGCCCAGCCAGCCCAGGAGGACACCCCTACAGTGCCCCATGCAGTGCCACCTCCCTCCTACTGCAGGCTGTGGATCCCAACCCCGCAGCTGTTCTGTCCTGTGAGTGCTCTGAGATCAGCCAGCATGGGGTTGGTGCCTCCATTGCAGCCTGCTTTGCCTATGTGTGCTGTTGATGTGGCCCAGATGGGACAAGAACACTCAAGCAAGGAAGGTCTCATCCTGGAATAAATGCTTCCATGAGGGGATAGGGCTTTTCTCTGTACACTGTACACTGGTGGCTGGGCACAGGCTAATGGTCCTGGTGTGGGGCTAAAGTCCCTTCATAGGTTTGTTCTGCTCCCCAGGTATGGCCTCTGACTCTGCTTAGCTGGGTACCCACAGCAGAGCCCTGGTGCCTAGCTGAATACCCCCCAGATGCCATGCTGGCTGTGTGGCTGGGGGCTACAGCAATCACAGGCTGCAGTTGTTTCCTGGTTTTGGGTCTGCAGATGCTGGCATGCACCAGAGTAGGTTTCCTGCACCCCCTGACCCTGTAGGGGATGGTTTCACTAACCCAGCAGACACTTTCTTCTCATGCCAGTAACAAGCTGGTAGTATAGCAGGAAGTGTTGGCAGCTGTCCTGCACCCTTCTGGGCTGGGGCAGGGCAGGGGGATTCAGGAGCAGCAGAGTAGCTGCCTGTCCCTGCCCAACAATCCTCCTGCACCTCAGTGGGCTCTCATGTTGCCCTGTTTGCTCTTGCCCTGCATCACAGGGCCACCAGTGTGAAGGTGGTGGTGATCCTGGGGACAGTCTCTGCTTACAGTTGCAGTGAGTTCTCCTAATTCTCAGCCTGTGGCTCCCACACTGCCTGGAGAGGTGGCCAGAAGTCTGCTCATAGCATGCCACAGGCTGGACTGATGGGACGACTGGTCAGTGCAATCACCCAGAAGTGCCCTGTGCAGGGCAGAGCCAGTTCTGGTTTGCCCAGCCCAACTGTGCCACATTCGAGTCATTTATGCTCAGAGCAGGTGGAGAGGGACTGTAGGTCAACTTCTGGTCTTGCACAGACAAGAAGCCATAGGTAGCTTCAAGCCTCTGGCTGTGCTGCCTGCCCAGTGCAGGGAGGATGGGGCCTGGGGCTGCTGCCTGTCATGGTGCTGTGCTAGTTTGTATACCAAATCCAACCCAGAGCTGGTGCATCACAGCAAGCAGACTGGGAGCCCTGCTAGGCTGCCTGGCTTAGCTCATTGTGGCTGCCTCTGTGCTTGCTGTTGGCTGGTCGTCAGGATGCCCACAGTCCTTCTCTGGGGCTGTCAACAAATCAAAGTGGTCCTGGCCAGGAAGATGGGAGTCAGGATCTCAGGGTGAGTAGGACTGCAGCACCCCCAGCTCATCCCTGGCTCAGCAGGCAGCCTCACACCTGCCTTGTGCCCAGTCCTGGGAAACAAGGAGTGCGAGCAGTTGCAGGACCATGGTGTCCTAACCCTGCCTCTGGCCTCCTGTACTCATGCTCTGTTTCCTATCCAGCTCCTGGTACTGCCATGCAGAGCCAGCCTCTAATCACCACCAAGAACACCTTCCCCATCCAGGAAGTCTCCATGAGGATGAGCTCAATCAGGCACGGGGCAGAGGGGAACTGGCTGCCAGTGACACACTCGGCTGCTTACGAAACACGGGGCCAAATCCGCTCAGCTTCTCTGAAGGCAAGAGGTTTGTGAAACCTTCGGCAGGGATTTACCCGCTGGCCACTGCGTCACCGCTGCCATGAGGCTGGGTTTGTTCCAAGAAAGCCACGGGGCCGGTGGAGCTTCCCAGACACTCGACTCAGCAGAGGGTTGCAGCATTGCAGTGGCCTGAGAGAGAGGGAAGAAGCCCCTGAATGGTGCCCAGGGCCCTTCTGGGAAGTGGTGAAGCCAGGGCTATTCCCGCAGGGACAAAGGGGTTAGGGTCCAGCTGAGGCTGTTGGTCAGGCTGACGCAGGCAGCTTCTTCCCTGTTCTGCTTTGTGGCGGGGTGCTGTGAACCTCCTCACTCTGCCAGGGCAGAGCTGAAGGTGTTCAGGCTCCCCAGGTTCTCAGTTTCACATCCCCTGCTGTGCCTTGTTCTGCCCGAGCGCAGTGATGCTCCCGGTCCCTCCCCAGGTGCTCCCGGTTGGTGGGGGCTGCTCATCCCCATGATGCTGCTCCCACCCTGTTCCCTGGCATGGGGCCGGGAGTCACCGGTGCTGCTGGGAGCCCTGACGTTGGGGATGTGCCTCGGCAGAGCCTGGCAGGCGGCCACCCGTGCACATGGACATTCCTTACATAGCTCTGGCGAGTGCCCGGGCAGGCTGTGCAGTGCTTCCTGGCAGCCTGCGTGCCACAGTCTCAGAGAGCAGCACTAAAATAGCCACTGGGTCCATGCTGTGCCTGCAGCCCGAGCAGGCACATTTGCTATCTCTCTGCTCTGGGGTGATTCCTATGGGAAGGCCCTTCCCAGTGTCTGGGGTTCCCCAGGAAGGACCATGCTGCAGGATGCCCAGCATCAGCCCATAGCATGGGTCTGGAAGTGCTGCAGGGGCTATGAAGCATGGGGAGCCTGGGCACAGCCTCCTCCTTGGTGCCTGGGACTCTGGGGATGTTGCAAGGGGCTGGAACTCTCACGAGAGTTTCCCCCACACCCCTTCAGATGCAGCTCCCTAGCTGGGCATCGTGCTCCACTCCAGCTAGCTGGAGCTGTGGTTTTATTCCCATGCCTGGTTCACATGGATGGTGGCTCCATAGGGCAAGAGTAGGGGGCCAGGCACTGTCAGTGGCTAGGAGGCCCTGGGTGGAAATGCCCTCACTCCTTCACCTCCTCCTCTTGTACACTTCCATGGACATCTGCTCTGCACCAGCTGAGTTTGGCATGTGAGGGTCTGCACAGGACAGCCCTGATGGTTCAGGATCAGAACTGCTAACTCTGTGCCATGCAGGTGAGCAGGACCTCAGTGTCCCTGCTTAATCCCCATTCCCTGCGCCCACAGCAAAATCACTACAAACCTTTTTCTAACTCTGCCTCCCTTGATGCTCTGTTCCTGCAGCTCTTCATCCCATCACACACCACCTCCACAGTCCCTTCCCAAAACTGGCTTGGGGGCAGTGCTGCAGAGCAGGGCTGCACTTGGTGTTGTGCCAAAGGCCAGCCTTGGCCAGGAACTTGCCTCTTCTGTGCCCAGGGCAATGGGCCATGTGCTGCAGTCCAGGGACAGTTGTGGCTGCACCACATGCCAGGAGTAGGTCCTGTCCTCACAGTGGCTTGTGGCTCAGGCAATGGAGTGAGGTTGCTGGGACGTACCTGAGCGCTGGAGCAGCGCTTATGCAGGCCGGGCTGTGAGTCACCACGGAGGGATCACCCCAGCAGGGAGAGCAGGCTCCAGGAAACCAGTGCTTACGTGGTGTAAACACCATCCCAGCTTCATAGTGAGGGCAGCGGCTGGAGAGAGGGACATGCGTCATGCCGCGGGGTGGGGGTGGGGGGCTAAGCAGCCTCAGAGATGCAAGGGAGGAAACAAACCAGATCTGGAGTTTTTTTTTTTTTTTTCATTAAAAAATAGTGCTCTTTATTATAAATTATGGAAACATTTCCTTTCTGAATATAAATATAAATATGTGCAAAGTTTCATCTGAGTTTTGGTTTGGTTGAATTTTCAAGCATGGTTTTGCTCAGCCCTCAAGGCTGGAGGTGAAGATGGAATCTTTATAAAAGACAGTGATTCATGTTGGCCTGTAAACATCCCTTTGGTTAGAAAAAAAGTAAAAAAAAAAAAAAAAAAGTCAGAAAAACCCAACTGCTTCTCTGGACACACGCAGAAAAGCACTTGACAGATGATGTGCTCCAAAGAATCCTCCTGCCACGCTCCTGGGGGAATTTGGTGTCCCCACAGAGCAGCGTGGCAAAGGTCTGCAGGGAGCAGCTGGGCAGATGTGGGGTGTGATGCTCAGGACTAACGGTCTGGTGGCAGCACCAAGTCCCTGGGGTGCTCCTTGCAGACGAGGTCGTGCAGGATTCTCAGTGGTGTTGGGACATGGTCTTTCCCCTCCAGCTTCATGGCATGTCACCGGGACTGTTATTGGTGCAGTGTCACCAAATGATGTGCAGTAACCCAAACCATAGGGCAGGGATAAGATTAAGGCTTAGTCCCCCGGAAAATGGCAGCTAGGGGAAAAAGGCAGCGACCTCCAAGTCTGGGGCCTGGTGTGAAAGGAGCTTCCACCCACAGGGAGGCAGCAAGAGGTAAAGTACAGTATGGGCAAAAAACACTTTCCCCTTAAAACGGAGGAAAAGCGATCAGGCACTCGCTGGGCTCCAGTGCTTTCCGTGCTTGGGTGGCAGGAGGGTGCTCTTGCCAAGACACCTCAGGTATGATCTCACTGCAGCAGTGGGCATGGCTGCCAGGGTGCATGTTCCCCTGTGCTGTGGGTGCCATCCTGACTGCCTGAGCTCATGGATGCTTTGTCGACAGCGTCTTCCTGGCTGTGATGGGGAGGCCTTTGCGCTGGGCACACTGTAACATCCACAGTCCAACCAGAGCAGTCTCCTTCCCCATGGAGAGGGGCTGCTGCACTTCCTTGGGGTTCCCCTCCAGCACCAAGTGTGCCAGGCTGTGCTGGCCACAGCACTGGGTCCCCAGTGGCTCATCCCAGTCCTTCTCCTCTCCTTCCTGGAGGGAGAGGCTTGGCATGCCCTGTAAGTCCCCATGCTGTCGGGGTATTGTGCCTGTCCCCTGCTCTTGTGCTTGTAGCATGTAACTTTGCTCCGCTGTCCCCTTAGAGAGGGGCATCATACTGGTCCAGGAACTCCTTGATGGGAGCCGGCAGCTGAGTCATCTTCTCATAGGAGTCCAGGTGCCCATTGACCGTCTTGCGGCAGAGGTGCTGCAGGGTGGAGACGCTAGAAGACAGTGGGCGGCTCAGCACCAAGGGGATCTTCTCACCGCCCGAGTAGATGTAGTAGGTGCGTTTGGGGTGCAGGGCCCCCCCTGGCTGCTCAGGGACAGGTGCAGGTGGCATGTAGTGATGTACCAGCTTGAGCACACAGTCGAAGCGGGGCACAGGCTGGCTGCTGCGAGGGTCGCTCTGCAAGGAGAAGCTGCCACCCTCACACTGGATGCGCAGGTTCTTGGTGCCTGACTCTGTCTTGACGCTGAGGGTGAAGAAATGCCGCTGGTCGGAGCTGTCCCTGATGAGGAAGGTGCCTGTGGGCTCGGTGCTCAGCAGCAGGTTGGCCTCACCGCCGGTCACCGTGCTCCAGTAGAATCCACTCTCCTGTAGCTTGCGCACGGTGTTCACCACCAGCTGGTACTCGCTCTTGGAACTGAACGTCTTGAGGCGCAGGCTGGTGTCGAGGGGGCGGCTCATCCCGGCGGCGGGGAACTTGCTGTGGGTGACCATGGCGCAGGGAGCCAGCTTTGCGTGCCCGGGGTGCTGCTGCGGGAGCAGCCGCTGCTACACCATCACCTGCGGCAGAGATGGCCGTTAGCACCGGCACCCTCGCGTCCCTCTGCTCCCTTCCCGGGAGCACTGGCATCCCCAGCCCTCGCCTACAGACTACTGTCTTGCAGTACCGGCAGCTGCTGCACTTGGCTCTCACTCTCCTCCGCCGGGCACCGGCATCCCCCGACTCCGGCCATCCCCTCGCCGAGGGGCATCGGCTCCGCCCGTCCCTGGCTACCTCACTTCTCTGGGGACACCGGCAACCCCAGGCATTGCCCTCCCGCATCCCCGGCTACCAGCCTCCCCAAGGGGCAAAGCGCCCCCCGGTACTTGGTTACCGCTCTCCTAGGGGCTCCGAGATCCCCATTTATCACACTCCCTGGGGGGCACGCGTGTTCCCAGACCCCCACTATGGTCTTCCGCGGGGGCACTGGCATTCCCAGTGTGGGACTACCCCTCTCCGTGGGACACCACGGTCCCCGNCCCCCCATCCCCCTCGCTCCCCGGCACGATCTTTCCTTCTAAGAAGAGGAGAGTCTCGGGCCGTGCCTCCCCCCCGCCCTCTCCTCCCTTCCCGAGCCCGGCCGCGGGGACAGCCCCGGGACCCCCTCTCCCGCCCCCGCCTCGGGACACCCTCGCCGGGCGGGAATCTCCCGCGGGAATGGCGGGGGACGGCGGCCCCCCGGGAGGGGAGA
>VWYK01121292.1:145639-209291 GCA_013399775.1 Semnornis frantzii
TGGCCGGGCCTTCTCTACCGAGCCACTGCAGGCGGGAGCCCTCGGCCGCCTGCGCTGTCGGTCGTGCGTTACCTGAGTGGGGAACGCGCTGACTCCCGCTCGCCGCTTCCTCTTTCTGGGCGCAGTGCTGCGCTGGGATTCTGCTCCATGTGTGCTCTGTTCGACCCTTTAAAAAAGGCCTCGGAGGTGTGGGGAGTGACGACCCTGCCGGTATCGGACTCGGTCTCCCCCGGGCCGGGCGGCTCTGCTGTTTCCACGGTGAATCAGGTGCTGAAAGGGTGGTCAGGGTTAGGGTTAAGTTTAGGCTTGGGACGAGTCCTGCTCCTTCAGTTCGCTTCAGGCCGTCGGTGTTTCGCTGCCCGTCAGCCCTCAGAACGAGGTACACTTGGTGCTCAGAACGAGGTACACTTGTTTTTCTGCTTTCTTTGCTTTGCGTCTGCAGGTTCTGAAAGATGTTAGTAATTGATTACTCATTTTGGCTTTTCCGTACTTAAAGGGACCTATAATGAAGATGGGGACAGGAGTCTATTGTGACAAGATAAGCAGTGGTGGTTTGAAACTAGAAGAGGGAGAATGAGACTAGGTGCAAGGAGAGGGTGATGAAACACCGGCCCAGGTTGCTCAGAGTAATGGTAGATTCCCCAACCCTGGAGACATTCAAGGTCAGGTTGTGTGGGGCTCTGAGCAACCTGACCTACTTGAAGATGTCCCTGCTCACTGCAGGGGGGTGACCTTTAAAGGTCCCTCCCAAACCATTCCTTGACTACCTCAACCATCACCAGTACTGGTCCGCCTCCAGACTGGTGCTGCCTGGGGCACAACCCACTTGGGCTGGAGATAGTGGAAGGTGAGATCCCTTCTGCTCCCCGTCAGAAAAGATGTGAGAACAGGTCTCAGTCCTGTCTGTGCAGAGGTTGCATGTGGCATGGGAGAGGGGAGAGGGCTGCTCTGCCCAGCTGCTGTCTGCGTTATGCTGGAGCAAATGAATTATCAAACCATGTAGAGGGTCTTTTCAGTGTCATTTTAAGTGAGACTGAGTGGCCTGCTGTGGGAAGGTAGTTGGCCTTCCTTTCCTGACATCTTGTCTGCATAGTGAGCAGGATCTAGGAGGTGACTTCTGAAAATGACCCAGACTCTCCCTCTTCTCTCTCCTTCCCCAGAGTTGTGGAAGCTGTGGGGAGGCAGATCTGCCCTGGCCGTGCACTGTGCTGAAGGGAATGCACAGCTGCGGACTGTGGTTCCTCCTGTCAGTCCTTCTGCAGCTCTGCTCCCCTGAACAGCGTCTCCTCTCCTTACCTGTGCCACTGTCCCACTGCCTTAGTTTTGCTGCTGTTGCTATTTTTGGGCTCCGTGACCTGGAGTGCAATTCATGCTCAAACTAAATTAGTAATGAACCAGAGATGATTGTGGAACTCATGTCCTGGCTTGAAAAGTGATCAAACAAAATGCTTCCAAGGAGCCTTTACAAATAGGTTCTATCCTCCAGCTTTTGGGCACCATTTTGCACTGTGCTTGGCAAGAGAGGCCTGGGAGGATTCTGTGTTCTGGTTTGGTTACCGTGATGCCTGATACAATCTTCTGTATGAACTTGTTTTTGAGGGTGGTGTCTCTCATGTCACGACATGTCTCCACTCTCCTTTCCCCTGGACAGCAGATGGGCTGCAGTTGTCCTTGCTGTTGTGTCAGAGCCCTGTGTTGGCCTTATGTTCTGGTTAAGCCAAGGAAATGCTTTTCAGACTTCTCTTTTGGTTTCAGCAGTGTTTTTTAGCACAGATAAATTACTAGACTGAGCCCTGGAAGGAGACAAGCCAATTCAAAGGCATCTGGTTTGTAGATCCCCCTCGTGGTGACGTATGCGTGGGTGAAAGGACGGCGCCAGATCCTGCAGTTTCGTTTCACCCCTGGCTCTGCAGATGAGGTTTTACAGTGAATTAGAGTGTTTCAGCTCCACCATGACTTTGTGTACCAAAACCACACTTCTTAAAAATAGAACACACACAAAAAATCCCTCGTTTATATTTAGGGTCAACTTCTGATGCAGGAAAGATTTGAAGTGGTTTCTTTTAGTTCTGTTTTCTCTTCTGATTAACTGGATGATGTGGACTACATGGGAAGGGCTCCCCCCGGCCCTATTTTCTGGTTCTGTGAAAAGTGATTTGTCAAAGTGTGGAATTTTGATGATGTCTTCATAATGTTGCATGGTTTCTGATTGTTGGGTGCTTACACTTGGAAGGGTTTTGTGGTCCCTGGGCAGCTGCTTGAGCTGTGAGTAGAAGTTGCTGCTTCAGTAAGGGGTTACTGAGACATTGTTAGTGCTGGCTAGAGCAAAATACTGATTTATTGGATTGTTGTAAAAGCCTTAAGCTCTCTAAATAAATCCTAAAGTGTCTGTATTGGATTAAAATATCAAACAGTGTAGGTGTGCTATGAACTGTGTAGGCAGTGAAAGAATCCAGAGTATGGAATTAATGAGTATCAATACATGTATACAGTTAAGGAGGCTTGAAGCAAATAGTTCTGGTGCCACAGATGGATTTTCCTCCCACAAAAGCACTGGGAAAGGGTTGATTGAAGAGGCCTGGTCAGTTCATAAACCACATATTTGGCCACATGGAGTCAGGATGCAGTTTAACTGGTAGTTTTCATACTCTTTGCCAGAAAATGGCTTCTTGGAATCATATTTCTAGTAAATGGTTTCTCAGCTGCTGTTCTGGCTTCTGGAAGTAGAACTGGCCAGGACTGACCAATGGAATAATTAGGAAAAGATTTATCTCCTCTTGCTGATTAACTGTTATCATAAAATGAGTAAAACTTGCCACTGTTACATCAGCGGGAATAATTCCAGAGAACATAATTTGTAATCTGCAGGGCTTGGTTGTAGCCCTGGCTTTGTTACTGCTCTACAACTCGTTCCTTTTGTTGTGTTTAAAGAGTATTTTTGGATGCTGGTCTGAATTCCTGCAGCCTGGTCTGTCTTGTTCTGCTTGCCATCCTCCTGAGCAGTAATTAGCAGTGACTCTCTGCTCCCCACACATGGCCTGTGGCTTGAGACATGGGTTGAGCAAAGGTCCTGCAAAGATTGACCAGAATGTTTTTGACAACCAGTATTTTGGTACTATTCTATTTTATTGTATTTATTTAGTTAAATTTTTACTGTGAGATGTTTCCACTGTTGTTAGCAGTCTGTGGTGGTCCTTTATAGAGCTTCTGGGTGCTGATCTGAGCCCACACAATCTGTTGAAATCCACCATCCTAGTGTTGGGTTAATGGTTGGACTTTGATGGTCTTAAGGTTCTTTTCCAACTGAAGTAACTCTATGATTCTATGATTGATCCTAGGAATTCTTTCACAATTTGACTCAGATTTCTGTTGCAATGAATAGTCTGTGACAAACTAGCGGATTTTCCAGGAAATGCAACTGCAAACTTTCTGGTTTCTGTTTAAGGATGTTCAGAAACCTTGTGAAGATCCAGTGTTTTATCATGAACAAAGGAGTGAAATCATCTTCCTGGAATCTGTGGTCATTTGGGCTTTGGATTGTGGTAAAACCCTAAAAGTTCCTTGTAACAAATTCTGGTAAAGGACATAATCAGATTTTTCTTGGTATGTGGCGGTGGCAGAATTCATCAGGATGGTCACAAGATGATGGTTGTCTGCTGGCCCTAGGGATCTGGTGTTCCTTCAGGCATTGCTTCTGGCCTGGCAGCAAGTGACTTCTCTGAGTAGAATTTGAGACCAGAACGTTTTCTGTCAGGTTTGGGGTGGAGTTCAGTTCCTTGCTCATTTATTCCTGGATCTCATGGGAGTTGCTGCTGCTAATTGTGCTGAAATGTGGTTTTATTATGTGGGCAAACTCCTACCAGGGGTTCTGGTATGACTTGATGAATTTGCATGAAGCATTCAGAGAAGAAAAGAACCATTTGCTTCTTGCCACTCCTCTAAGCGTGACTGTTGGCAGTGAGTTGATTTCTTCCCGAAGGAACTAAATTTGTTCTGAAATCTCTCTCTGTTCCTTTGTAGAAGCCTTGACCTCCTTGAAGTACCTGTGCAGACCATGAGCCCCCCCTCTGTAGGGGGCCACCCAATGTTTCTCAGTTGTGATGCTTGGCTCATACCTGTTAAAGCACTCTGGATCCTTTGGTACATTTTCTGGTGCTGTGACTTCATTGCTTTTGCTGGGATGTGCACTCAGCACTTCGTGTGTTGTAGGCCTTGTTTTGGGTACATTTGAGGCCTTGAGGCATTTTTCTGTTTCGCTAGGGCACTTCTAGAGCAGTGTGAGTTTTAAAAGGTCTTTATCTGAAGTAGCAACAGCTGATCTTTAGCCCTGCTGGGAACTAAGCTGGACAGGAAAGTGACTGTTTGCCGTGGCAAAGCTGATGTGTGCATGATAATGCCAGTTCTGAAGTGACTAGTTACAGTTATAGCTGGTACTACGGTGGCACCACCAGACATCTGATCTGGGGGAGTGTGGAGAGTTCATGTTCTCAGTTCCTTTAGCTTCCAGCCTATTTCCTCTCCTATTCTGATGACAGGGTGGTTTCCTCTCTCCCCTGCTAGCTAGGAGAAGGAGCTGATGTGAAGGTCTGTTCTCCTACCTCTTGCCTGTGATTTTTCTATTTCTGGTTTTGGTTTTGGTGTTTTTTCTGGAATTGCAGAAAGAGGAGAGCATTATTGCCTTTGTGGGTCCTTGCAACGTTTTAGCCCTGGTGGCAGCTCTTTCTTTACCTACTTGGAGGCTGTTTATGGGGAGCAAAGACTCCACTATAAGAAATTTCTCCATCTCTCTTCTCACAGATCATCATGGCTTCTTCTAGCCCCACTGCTCACACCTCCTGTCCCTGTGATCACAGCCCCACCTTGTTCACTGTGTCCAGAAGGAGCACACAGATTCCAGTGGATCAGGAACCTGGTGCCAGAGTTTGGGATCTCCAGCTCACATGTCAAAGTACTTTCATCCCCAGCTGAATTCTATGAACTCTTGAAGGTGAGTTAAGGGTTCCAGCTTGTGGGAGTGGTTTTCAGGGTCTGACAGCTGCTATGGTTATAGAGAATCACAGACAAATTGTTAGGTTCCTAGTCCAACCTTCTACTTGAAGGAGGATTGTTGTCAATACCAGATCAGAGAGCCTCAGAAAATGGCTGAGGATGGAGGTTCTGCCTCTGGATGAACAGTTTCAGTGGTGTGCCATCTTTGTAGTTTACATTGTTTTCTGGTGCCAGACCTGAACTTTCCAAAGCCCTTGGGCTGCTACTCAGCTGTAACTATCAAGAAGAGTTTGGGCCCATCATCTTTGTAACTGCTCTCCAAGTAGATGAAGGAAATCAGTCCTCTTGGCCACTCTTTTTGCAACATAAACCACACACAGCTTCTGCAGTCCCTCCCAAAGGTCCTTACAGTGTGACTCCTGTCCTGTGGCATTTCTTGGGTAAGCAGGAGGCCAGAGGTGAGAATTTCTTTGTTTGGCTCAGTCCTTGAGTCTTTTCACAATGTGTGTCTAAAGCAAGTTCCAGTACTTCTGAAACATGATCTGAGGTCACCATGGTAGCTGCTGGGGAACAGGGCAGCAGCCTCCACCCCTGCAGCGTTGGTGAGGGGCACAGGGGAAGGGAACAGAGCTCTGATTTCCAGGTTCTAGCTAGTTCACAGGATGGGATACAAAAGATTAAAGCAGTTGCAAAATTAAAGCTGAGACTGCTAGAACTGACACAATCCCAACACTGCAGCTGCTGTGTGGGAACTGCTCTTGTACATCATAGCTTTAGCTGCAGGAAGTGTATTTCTCCATTTTCCAGAAAATATTTGTTTCTTTCTTGATTTTTGGATGCAGCAATGCTGCTGGTGTTGCTCTGTGAAGACTCAGGTGTTTTGCATCTTTGCTGTCAGTGTGTTATCCTTGTGCAAGAGTGACAGTGCTATGGTGTGGCCAAAGTGATTGTCACTTTGCCAAGCACTCCTTCTACCTGTGTCCTTGCCCTCAAGTGATCAGAAGCCAAGGTGACAATTTATTTTCTACTACCCCTAGGTGCAGATAAAGACAGCCAAGCAGCGAGTGGTGATGGCTTCACTGTACCTGGGAACTGGGCTCTTGGAACAGGAGCTGGTGAGTGTGGAAAAAGGTTTGGGAAGGGGAGAAAGTGAACACCTGCCTTTGCAAAAAGCTTCATGTTCCTGCAGGTGCAAGAGGGGTCTATGAAGTGCAGTTTGTGAGCTTGTAATGTCCTTAAAACCTTCATACAGGGATTCACTTTACATGTGCTTTCTCCTCTCCTTGAGAGCATTCTCCTGGATCCTGGCTGCATTCGTGTACGTGCACGTGGGGTGGGGAGGAAATTGGAAGGGAGGTGCTTGGGGTTTCTGTTTCAAGCCTAGTACAGAGCTGTGGAAATACTGAACCTTTTAATGGAATAATGAGTCTGGCTCTGTCAGTCTCTTAGAGGTTCCTGGCATGGTGATCAAAGGGTTCTTGTAGAAGATCATGTGGAATCATGAGGAACTTTTTTTTTTCCCCTGGTGTTTTTCTTGAACACAGTTGAAGTTGTACGTGTGTAGTGCTGGGTTTTGTCCTCCCAAGTACAGTAGGCAGAGGCAGTGTTAGCTCTCTGCATTTAAGACAGAGGTCATGTTTGCTGCATGTTGTTAGTCTTTCCTGACTCCAGTTCTTCTCTCTGGACACACAAACCTTACTGGAGACCTTCAGGGCAAAGCCTAACTGTGGCCAAGTTCTTATGTTGAAATGCAAATTCCACAGAGGGCTAAAGGTGTACAGGGCCCAGCACAGGATTTTGTGCCTGGCTTTGTCTGGGCTTGCACACAAGATCTTAATTCTCCTGTGACAAACAACCTTGTAATTAAGGAATAAAACTGCCTCTGCATCATTTGTGAACTCCTACCCAGGTTTCCCTTCAGTAATGCAAATCTGTGATTTGGGAGCGGTGTTGGGACTTTTCAAGCCTCTACAGAGCAATTCATTCTAGCAGAGAAGGAAGTGTGCATAGAAAATCTAAGTCCTTTAAAGTGTTGCTTTCAGCTGACAGAGTGGGATGCTAGACTGACATGCAAAGTCTAAACCAATGTTCTGCATGAGCAGGAACAACTTTTACAAGGGTGTGGAAGCTTTCATAGCCACTGTCCTCCTGGCTGCTGGACACTTTCCTTTATCAAGCTCCATTTGCTCTCTGTAAGGAGTAGAGAAATCTCTTTCTGCAGGTGGATTGCTTAGAAGAAACGCTGGAGAAATCCCTGCAAGCCAAAGGATCATCTAACCTCAGAGTTTCCATTCTCCTTGACTACACCAGGGGGTCTCGGGGTAGGTGTTACGATGCTTTGCTTTCTTTGAAGGCTTGTTTGACAATTAGGCTGGATAAACTGTTTCTTCATAGAGAAGCTGCCTTGACCAATTGGACTTCCTTGCTTAAACCATATCCCTTTCAAAATTGGCCTTTTATATCCCAGTACTTAGTCCCAGAAGACTGAACACCTTTTCTTCTGAAAATAGATGGTAGGAGCAATAAGGATCAAACTCTGCTCTGTGCAACTTGGATTTTCTCTTTTAAAGGAAAGTGGACATTGTTGAAAGTAGCAGAACTTAATCAGGAGCTTTTGTGATGCCTTTTCTTTTTAGCATGTGTCACTAGTGGGAGGTGTGGCACGATTAAGATTGAATGGTGTCAGACTTGCTCAGTGAGAGTTCCTAGGGCCCGTTCAGCAAACAGCTTCTGGCTTCTGGCTGTCAATTTCAATACTGTGGTAGTGCAAATGAAAGTGATTGAAAAAGAAAAGGAAAATGGTAAGATGTTAAGCGCCTGCAGATGACCTGAGTGCTCCTTCTGTAGCCAACCTCTAACCAAGGAGCCCTGGTGTCCTGCTGTAATGTATCCTGTGTGTGATACAGCCCTTGTCTCCCAGGCAGGAAGAATTCTCGAACGATGCTGATCCCATTGCTGCAGAGATTTCCCGAGCAGGTCCGAGTGTCCCTCTTCCACACTCCAAACTTGCGTGGGCTTCTCAGGCTCCTGATTCCAGAGCGTTTCAATGAGACCATTGGGCTGCAGCACATCAAGGTTTATCTCTTTGATGATAATGTCATCCTCAGTGGGTGAGTCCTTCCTCTTCAGGTCCTTCGCGTGGTTCCTGTAGCTGGGCTGTGTGCTGCCAGTGTCATCTGATGTTAGTCTTTCTGGAGAAATCATATCACTGAATCACAGAACTTCAGAAATTGGAAGGGACCTCCAGAAATCCAAGTCCACCCCCCCTGCCAAGCAGAATCCCCTAGGGTAGTTTACACAGGAAGGCATCCAGGTGGGTTTTGAAAGTCTCCAGAGAAGGAGACTCCACAACCTCTCTGGGCAGCCTGTTCAGTGCTCAGGGTAAAGATGTTTCTCCCTCACGTTGAGATGAAACTTTCTCTGTTCCATTTTGTATCCATTGCTCCTTGTCTTACTGCTGCAGACCACCCAAAAGAGATTGGCCCCATCCATTTGACACCCACCCTTCAGATGTTTGTAGACATTGATGAGATCTCAGTCTTCTCCTCTCCAGACTAAACAGCCCCAGGGCTCTCAGTCTCTCTCCTCAGGGGAGCTGCTTAAGTGCCCCAGTCATCCTCGTGGCTCTCTGCTGGACTCTTTCCAGCAGATCCCTGTCTCTCTTGAACTGGGGAACCAAAATTGGACACAGTATTCCAGGCGTGGTCTCATTAGAACAGAGTAGAGGGGGAGAAGAACTAACTGTCCTCTGAGATGAAAGAGCAACCACAGCTCTTCAACGTGAGGTTCTCATATGAGAACCTTTCTCAAAAAGAAATATTTCTCCAGGCTCAAAAAGAAATATTTCTCCAGGCTCAAAAGGAAATGGGAGTTTGTATTTTATTCCAATTATCTGCAGAGTGAGAGCTGTAACCTAGGCCAGCACCATCTGCCGATGCTCTGTTCTGGAACACAACTCTTCTTTTTCTCTCCTAGCGCAAACCTGAGTGATTTGTACTTCACCAATCGTCAGGATCGGTATGTTCTCCTGCAGGACTCTCCTGAGATTGCAGACTTCTTCACAGAGCTGGTGGATGCAATTGGAGATGTGTCTCTGCAATTACAGCAAGATGATACAGTCCAGATGATGGAGGGGATGGAACACCCGTACCAAGGTAGGAGGGAGCTGTGTTATCCCTGTGGGTGTTACAATCCAGAAGACTTGAATTCCATCCATTTGTGAATTGCTGTGTCTGACCACTGTCTATAGACAGTGTGGGGTGTCCTGTTTCTGTGCCATCCATTATTAAAGTCAGGATTTCTTGAGTTTGGAGACTGGATCTGTCAGTGTTCATTGCACGTTGGCTGTCACAGGCTAATCTGCAGAGCGTGCAAAGTCTCCAAGTTCCTCTGTAACGCTCTCGTTGCTGCTTCATAGCACAGCTGTGCATGACCTTAAACAAGAACTTAAATTCCTTGAAAGGTTCTTTCTGTTTCTGATATTAATGTCTTTAATTTTCTAGGTGTCTGTGTGTACATATTCTGAAAGTTTTATGAACGTGGTGCTATTTTTGGTGATTAACAATTTGTAGTCTAGTCTGTTCTGGAAGCCAAATGAATACTGGATTAGGAAGACTGAAAACAAACATTGAAGTGAACAGAGCAGGGCATCTGTCAGGTTGATTGCATCATAAGTTTTTTGTCCTGGCCTTGTGCACCGCTGTGTGATGTAAGATTAGAGTGTGGGCAGTAGCTTATTTTGTGTGTTCAAGTTCATTCTTGGTTACCAGTTTAGCTTTGCCCTACTCCTTTCTTTCCTCAGCAGATTTTCCAAGCTACTCCTAGTTAAGTTTCTTACCCTTCTTAAAGCTGAATATTTTTCTTCTGTAATGGAGCTTTGCTAACCTTAAACAGCCATTTTTGAGACTCAAGGAAGAATGTCGTATGGTCTTTGCGTTAGTCCATTCTCACTGGTGTCCCGTCAGTGTTTCTTCCTGCTGTGTAGTAGGTGATGTGTAGCTCTACCTGTAGGTCTCAAACACAATCTCTTGTGGTTTTCCTGCAGGAGACAAGGTGACTTACTGTGAGATAGCAAATCGAAGAGTCATGGAGGTGATCAACTCTGCCAGGACACGGCAAGAGCTCCTTCATGCAAAGACTTTCCACAGCAGCCAGGAAGGCAGCTCCTTGATATCCCAACAAGGCTCTCAAGCATCAGAGGGTCTGAAACCAGAACCCGACACCTGGATCTATCCCTTAATCCAAATGAAACCTTTTGGGATTCAAATAGATGAGATGGTCACAGAGACACTGCTGACAGAGGCTGAGCGGGATGCCAGGATATACCTTACCACTGGCTACTTCAACCTGACACAAGCGTACATGGACCTCATTCTGGGCACCAGGGCTGAGTATCGCATTCTTCTGGCCTCACCAGAGGTGAATGGCTTTTTTGGTGCCAAAGGGGTGGCAGGTGCCATCCCTGCTGCCTATGTTTACATTGAACACCAGTTTTACAGTGAGGTCTGCTACCTTCACCAGCAGGAGAGGGTCCAGCTGCAGGAATACTCCAGGGCTGGGTGGACCTTCCATGCCAAAGGTAAGAGGGCTTGTTCAGAAGGTGCTGTGGTCTTGTGCATGTTTGGATTGCACAACTAATGAAGGGCTGGCTGGGTGCCGAGCCTGGGCTTAACCTCCAAAATACTCATCCAGGGTTCCAGTATCTTGGTTGCATAAGCCCGTGAGGTTTGGATCACTCAGAGAAAAGCCATGCAAAGTCATGTCTTGCCTCTGGATTTCTGATTCAAATATAGTCCCAGAGATTACACAAGAATTGACCCTGTGGTGACAGTAAGGCACTGTCCTGATGTGAAACGTGATGTGAAATAAAAGGAAGCATCTGGGTGTGTTTATGATCACAGCAACGGTTGTGATGCAGTTTCTCCTATCCCTCCTGCCAGTTGCAGCAACCAGAAGTGATGGCTGTGTTGGGGACCTCTGGGCAGGATCTGTGGTGGCAGCAGGGAGGGCGCTTGCCTGCGGTGACTCCTTAGTGGTCCTGGACACAGCAGGTCTTCCTGGGGATGATGTAGGGCTTGAGGAATTTGTTACCATCTTCTGTTTGTGGCATACAGGAAAACACAGGATGGTGAATAACTGCACTCGTGCCTTCTGGGAGCTGGCGACAGCTGGAGGGGAAGTTGCTGAGAAATGAATATTGCTTAACAAATGTAGTTAATAACAAACAAATAATAAATACTGCCACCGTGGTCTTCTGTAGCTGACCCCAGAGTTTTGTGCTTGATAGATTGTGTACAGCTTTTACAGGTCAGTGGCACCTTGACCAAAACATGAAAATTTTCCCCTGACTGCTTGTTGCTGGTTGTGTCTCTAAATTTTCCTTCCAGAAAATCCAGTCCTTGACTCATGTTCTCCTACTTCAAAGAGTGTAGCAAGTATTTGATTCCTCAGTGGCAGGTGCTAATAATGCAAATACCTTAGGACGTCTATTCAGTTGTACTTAATTGAGGATTATTATTATTTTTTAAAAAATTATTTAGCAATCCAGTGCATGTGACACTATTGAGGTTCTTGCAGTCTTCTTACATGAAGGTGAGCAGTGAAACCCCTCACAAAGTGACTTGGTCTCATGGTCAGGCCCTTGGCTGAGCCGCGCCGTGTTTGCTGTGTTCCACAGCATCCGCTGTTGCTCTGATCCTCTGGGAGCAGAGCTGTGCACCATATCACTTGCTGTGATGGCTCATGGTCCCTCAGGACAGCTCTGTTACTGGAAGCAGTGCCCAATCTGGCACTAATCAACATGCAGGTTTCCCCAGCACCCTGCGGCATCTGAGGGGCATTTCCGGCACGTGTCTCATCTGGATGCTGGAAGGATGCAGCCTCCTGGCTCTGGCCAGTTCCTGTTCAGAGTTCACCTGTTGTTTTTTAAGAAGACTGTCTGTTAATGATTGTGGGAGTGCCTATCTGCCCTGCTTCCTGCTGGGCTGGCCAGAAGAAGGGTCAGAGGTGACAGAGAGAGAAAGCTGCTGAGTAGGTGTTCTCTTAATGAAAGAAGCTACTCGAGAGTTGTGAGGCTGCCTCTCTGTCGAAACTGCAGATGAGTGTTGTGCTGGTCCTGCAGTGAGACCAGTAACTCCAGTGCAGTAAAACCCTTATCTCAGTCCAGGGCAGCCTGGCTGGGAAGTCCTGTGTGGCCTGTCTTCCAGGAAGCACATACTCAAGTGTTCCATGGTTTGCAGGTTCCCCCTTTAGCTAAGCAGTGCTGGTTCCAAGTGGGATTTTGTGGTTTGGCATGGGTTGAGCTTGGAAGACTTGGACTGCTTTTCCATACTTCCAGTGTGCATGTGGCAGTCAGTCCCTTCCTGGGCCAGCTGTGCCTTCTCCTGGAAGTGCTTCTCTTTGAGAGAGGGATGCAAGACTCGAAACTTGTTCAGCAGCTCCTGCGCTTGGCAGGAGGCACAGTTGGAGATGTTTGCTGCCTTGTTTCCCTTTCCTCTTTAGAATGCTGGAAGGATCAGCCTGAGGTCCCTTCTCTGGCACACTCTGCCCTTTGGCACAAGTTTGATGCATCAGCTTCCTCCTGCAGGAGTCATGCAGTGTGTGAAAAAGAGGTGTGGAGAGAAGGAAACCCTGCAGACAGATGAAGGGCAGTTGCGGAGTCTGGCTTTTGGAAGAAGATGTGAGGTCCCCAGCAGCAAATGGTGCCCCTCAATGCTTCCTTTACAGGTTAAGGCAAAGGACATCCTTCTAGTTTCCTGTAGGATCAAACTGTGGCTGCTGTTCTGTAAACCCTTCCAACTCCTATTAAAACATTTTGTATCCTGCACACTTTCCCACACTGCATTCCCACCAGGGTTACCACTGCCCTTAGGCTTGTTTGCTGCACAACTGTTGTGTGCTTGTGAATCGGAGATGCCAATCTTTTGCAAAGAGAGAGGCCCTCTTAGGTGTCACACCATGAAGCCTGTACATCTACCTGCTGCTGCCTTTCTGGGCGTGATGTTGTGGGTGACACAGGTATATCCTTTAGGATTAGGCTTCCTCCTCTGCCTGGGTGACAGTGCCAGGCAGGTGGCTGTTTGCTCCCAGATAAACCTGCTGTTGAATGGTGGCTGGGAAATGGCGCTTCCCCTTTCTGGGAAGGTGAGTCACTGTTTGAGCAGATCCTGCCAGGTGGCCATAAAGCCAGAGACACTGTAAAGCCTTTAGGGCTGCCATGTGACTGCTTTGGAAGAGTGAGGAACTATGTTCCTCATAGCTGCTGACAAGCAGAGCTCTGGCCTGGTGTTTGGAGCCTTGTGCCACGGCACTGCACTGCCCCAGCAGCCATCCTGTTTGGTGGCAGAACTTGCCAAATCTCTGCACCTCTTGGGTGCTTTTTGTGGCTCACAGAGTCCACCATGTTGGCACTTCTGCCGTGCCGCGGCTGGGGCGAGCCTGTTGAACAGCCAATTGTGCCACTAAGTGAAGGGCAATGCCACCCCCGAGCCGGGGGTGCCTGAAAGTGGCAGGAAAGCTGCTGAGTGTGTGCGGTGTGGGGGCGGGGAGGAGGTTACAGGAACCAGCGGTGAATCGGCAGCTTCTTACTCAAGGCGTTCTTGGAACTGCTCTGGGGCTGAGTTAGGAAACCTGCTTCTATTTTAAGGACTAGGTGGTTTTTATGTGATGGTTTCTTTGTTGTATCCTTGAGTGGCTTGCTTTAGGGATAATTCATCTCTCAGGGACCTACCAGGGCTGTTCTGAGTGCTTCTACTGGGCCAAGTGGAGAGGAAACGCTTCTCGGGTCCATTTATACACAGAGAATGACTGGATGGACTCCCCTTGGCAGTGGTCCTGGATCTTCTGTGCATCTCCAGTTTTTCTTCCCTGCCATGTTATGATGGTGTGCTGGACAATAGTGAGGTGTCCTGGATTCTGTCACAATTGTTCTGGTTGTTGCACTGGCAAAGTTGGGTGTGAACTTCACTGAGGAGTGGACTTAAGAGTCTTGTGCCCTGGCAAGAGCTTGATTTTTATCTTGGGGTATCTCCCCAGGAAGTGAGTGGGTGTAGCAATTTGCACTTCTCTTACGAGTCTATTTCATGTGAATTCACCTGCCAGAGCAGGGAGATGTCACTTCATGTCCCCTTCCTGTGTATTCTTGGGAAGGGGTTAGTCACTGGGCACTGTGCTGCTGGCAACCCTGCAGCTGACTGCCTGGGCCTGGCTTGTTTGCCCACTGCTCTGCTGCTTGGTGTAGGTTTGCCTTTACTGAAAATCTATTGGCCTTTCTTCAGTGTTTCCGAGGTACACCATAGTGCAGAACTGCCCCTAACTTAACAACAGTGCCTTGCGCTGGGTTATTTTTGAGGGTACTCTGTGTATCCATGGAATGAGTTCACATGGTCAAGAACAAATGCTTAGGGCAGCACTGCCCCCATCTTGAGATCACATGGGTTTGGACAAGCTGCAGCACAAGGGTACCCTAGATTCATATGAAGCTTTGCAAAGACACTCTAGACCACCTGGGATGCATTAAGAAGAGTGAGGTCCTTCTCCCCCTCTGCTCTGCACTGGTGGGGCCTCATCTGGACTACTGTGTCCAGTTCTGGATACCCCAGCTTAAGAACTCCAGCAAAATGCCACTAAGATGATGAGGGGACTGGAGCATCTCATATAAGGAAAGTCTTACAGAGCTGGGGCTGTTTAGCTTAGAGAAGGCTGAGGTGGGGATCCTATTAATGCTTACAAATATCTAAGGGGTGGGTGTCAGGAAGATGGAGACAGACTCTTCTCAGTGGTCCCCAGTGACAGGACAAGAGGTGATGGTTTAAAAATGAACATAGGAACTTCCATCTAAACGTGAGAAGGAACTTCTTTAATTAGAGAGTGGCAGAGCTCTGGAGCAGGTCGCCCACAGAGGTGGTGGAGTCTCCATCTCTTGAGACTTTCAAGGCCCATCTGGATGTGTTCCTGTGTGATCTGCTTTAGGTGATCCTGCTCTGTCAAGGGGATTGAACTTCAGAGGTCCTTTCCATCTCCTACTGTTCTGTGATTCTGTGATCTGTGAATGGCTTACTTTGTGTCCTGATCTTTCGTAGTCCCTGCAGTCTGCCATGTTTCATTCACTCTGGGTGAAGCAATTGCGTGAGGCATTTCGTTGTCTCCATGGTTTCTCTCCTCTCCTGTCTTTTCTGCAGGCCTCTGGCTGTACCTGGCAGGGAGTGATCTTCCCTGCCTCACTCTCATTGGCTCCCCAAATTTTGGATATAGATCGATTCATCGGGACTTGGAAGCCCAGGTTGCTATAGTGACTGAAAACAAAGCTCTGCAGCAGGAGCTCCATCGGGTAAGTAAGTGGCTGAATACAGGAGGTCACAGGGCTGACGCGCGGCTCGGTCACGCAGGGAATGCCGAGGACATAGCTGCAATAAAAACCTGCAGCTACCATAATTCAAAACCTCCTTGAGCTCAGGGAGCTGTCAGTTAAGTGACTATTGATGAGATGCCTGCTGCAAGTGCCTGGTTCTGGGAAGTGGAGGCCGTAACGGGAAGGAACGTGTCCCCAGTGAACTCCAGTGCCGGGAGAGATCAGGTGCTGCCTGGGGAGAGACAGTGCTCAGAGCTCCCTGCTTGCTCTCTGCTGCTCTCCTCTGCTGCCTGAGCACACAGCATATCCTTGGGCCTTATCCCCAGTGTTTGAGCATGGCCAAGGTCACACCATGCTCTGGGATAATGAGATCAGGCAGATGGAATTGCTGACCTCGGACTTCTGGAGGATTTTGCTTCTCAAGCATTTGGGAAATCCTTTGCAGGAATCTATAAAGCAATCAGTCAGCTTCTGGGTGGCTTCCTGCAGGCTGCAGAGGTGACCAGAGACAGAGGATCTTAGTGGAGCTTCTCCAAGAGGAGGATTTCTGGACTGGTTGGATTGCCCATGAAGTTACACGCCATGTTATTATCCAAGATCCTATTAGGATAATCTTGACACAGACATTTTTCAGTGCTTTAATCTTCAGTGATTTTAAAAAATTAGGCAGCTTAGACGGCCCAGCACTTCTGCTGCTTCTCTGAATCCTGTTTTGCTGTAGGAACTGGCAGTGTCCCAGGTAATTTCTGATGTCTGCTCTGATACAAAGTAAGTTAGTTTGTTGCCTCCCTATGTGACTTAGGGATCTCAAAAATGTGTTCTCTTCATCTGAGTCCTGGCATAAGCAGGCAGAGTTGTCTTCAATATCAATGGGAATTGCCCTGTTGCATCAGGGCTCTTCCACAGGATGAGTCACAGCACATCTAATCAAAAACAATTCTATTACTGGAAGAGTTGCTCGAATATTTCAATTCATGTCTTGCCTCTACTTGTTTCTAATGGAAGAGGAGAATCAATGAAAATATGACAAAAGAATTTTCTCACACAGTGCTGCAGTGGTCACATCTAAAGGGCTTTAAACCATCCCCATTTGCTGGAAGCTGATTGTGAGATTGGCTGTTTGTTTACTGTTCTGGGACCTTTGTTTAGCAGATTTAATACATTACTGGTACACTGCCATGAAATCACTTTGCTGAGCTACCATTCAGTGCCATTGTAGAAATGCATGATGAGATTTGGGAAGAAATGTGAGTGCTCTGGGTGCTCCAGTGAGGGAAGTGAACACCAATTCACAGAACTGGTCTCGTTTCCAGCAATCAAGTGACCTGTCTGTATCAGATGATCCTAGTGCAGAATCTTCATAGCTGGGCTGGCTACAGCTCTTAGAGCGTTTGGGCTTTCTAAAATTAGACTGATTGGCACACAAATATCTCTCTTCTGTTGTTAGTTCACCTTTTTTTGATGTTACTTTCCAGTGCTTGGTTCCCGCTTCCCTGTGTTCCACCCTGTATGTAAACAGAGCAGAGGATTTTCTGTTGTTTGTAACAGTTTAGCTGATGAATAAAAGCTGATGATCAGACTTACAGTAGCTGATCTGCTCTTTGTTTGCCTGTAAATCTAGAAACCTGACTGGCCTTGATAAGAAAACCTCTTTTACCTTTGATCAAGCAGCTGCTTTCACGTGTGTTAGCATCATGTGTGCTATCATCATGATGGTTCATTTCCTCCAGCAGCAGCAGTGTGTACTCACTGGAGAAGCCTAAGTGTTTCTGGTAATTTAGTTGAAATCATGACTGCACATTCATTTGAAAACTCTGTGTCTAGAAAGAGCTGCCTAAGTCAGTCTCTTGAGATTATGGTAAGGTTTCCTTTTCTGGCAATTACAGCAAGGGATTGAGGATTTTTCTGAAACTGAAGCTTAACTCTCCTGCAACTGTGGGGCACAGAAGGCAAAAAAACTTCAACCTTTGCTCTTTGTGGACTTTAAATTGCTAATTCTCCAGGTTAAGTTACTGAACATGCTGATTGCCATTGAAAGGTGGAGTGCTGTGGCTGGTGGTTGTGAAGGACAGATTCTGTGCCAGCTTCTTGGTGGTTTAGCTGCTCTGGAGTTGTGCTGCACGAAATGAAACTCTTAGGTCAAGGTTTATGGGAGAAATGGTGCATCCTTTTAGCAGGGTCCACAGCCAGTTGTATCCAAGGATTTGCATTTCTTAAAGACCGTTATAGAATTTATCCCTCAGGATTTACTGGGGTGATGTTTCTGTCCCTATATAGGAACAGGAGCAGCTTTACATCTGCTCAGGTGTGGTCTCACCAGCAACATTTGAACAGCCAAATCGTTACGTGAAGCTGTGGGTGAAGCTGGTAACGCCTCTGATCAAGAATTTCTTTTGAAAGAAGAAAAGTTGCTGCTTTGGGTGAGTTTTTTGCCATTCTTATGGGAAATTAGGGTTGGACTCAATCTCTCTTCCAACCCCTAACATTCTGTGATTCTACAATTTATATAGCACTGACTGTAGCTAATAAATGTAGTGCTCTCTGTTGTGGGGAAGGGATGGATGATGGAAACATAGATGATGTGGGTAAGAACCAGGCGTGTCTCTTTCCTTCTGAAGTGCTTCATGCTGACTAGAATCACAGCTCAGGGTCTGTATTTGGTTTCATCTACTAGAATTTCTGGAAGGTCAGTAGAGGAGACACATACGAGGGTATTTCCCATGAATAAAACTGAAACTTCCATTTTGGAAATGTCCATTTCAGGATTTTGTGGTTCCTTTTATCATGACTAGCTAATAGAAAACCCTGTTGGAATATGTAAACGGCTTTTAAACTTTTTATCTGGTCAATGCTTTGCTTTAACCTTGTAGATGTTGGTTACCAGGGACAGTTGTTTTTGCTTTTCTGCTTCCTCCAGTGTCCTGGATTTGCCTTGCTCTTTGGCTGTACAGTAACTAGAGCCCTCTTGAGCTTCATGGAATGGCTCTCAGATTTTCCCTGTGCTGTGCACACATCCCATGCAGTTGGCACTGAAGTGTGTGCCCTTGGTGCTGGGTGTTCACACTTCCATTTCATTTACAGAAACATAGCCTCCATCTCTGGGCTTGTGTGCCTGGCTCCTTCAGGCTATGACATGTTACTAGTGTCTTTCATGAATTGTCGAGTGGGCATGAGAGGACTTCTGGTGCTCAGGTGATTTTGGGATGTTAATTGCTGAAAGTGAGAGGCTCAAACTCAGGGCCTGCAGAGAAGCCAGATAAAGAGGTGTTGAGTGTGGGTCTGGGCTGCCTCGTGTCACTGGTGGAGTACATGCAGTGTGTTCTGGTCTCATCTTGCCAGCAAAAGGGGTCCCTGATGCCTGAGAAGGATGAACCCAAGTATAAAGCTTAATGGTTAGTTATTCTAAATGCTGCTGCTTTATAAAGGAAGAAGCAGCTCTGCTTACCTGCCTTTGTGCCTTCTTTCACCATTAGCTGTGAGAAAAGTTTTAATGCAACTGTATTTTAGAACTGATTTTCGCTAAAGTTACAGGCATCAACTTCTGCAAGGTGGCCAGAACAGTTCTAATCACCCTGATAGGTGTTACTGCTGCTACAAATCATTTAGTGTGAAAGAATCATAACATCGTGGAATGGTTTGAAGGGACCTTAAAGATTGCCTAGTTCCATGGGCAGGGACACTTTCCACTAAGCCAGGATGCTCAAGGCCCCATCCAAGAAAGGATAGAGTACGTTTTCCAACCTGGAAATAGAAAGAAAGATACTTGGAGATGGATCTCTTTGCAGCTGGACTTCCTTTGGGCTGTGCAGGTTGATGTACTGGCGAGCTGGGACAAACCTGTGCCTTCCTCCTTCTGCCTGGTCTGAGCAGATCCTACTCAGGAATGTCATGCACACAGCTGGATGAGCTTCTGCTCACAGTTAGCTCTGAGCCATCAAACAAATATGTGTGGAAAGACAGAGAGCTATGAGAAGGGAAGGAATCCGGATAGCTGCCTGCAGTTGTTCTGTCTGGCTTCCTTTGGTGGTCTGGCTCTCAACCAGCACTTTATCAGAAACCACCAACTGAAACCAGTATTTGTCATGAAAAATGCCATGTGTTGTAAGAGCAGTCTGCACACGACAGCACTTCCAGCACTGCTTTTATTGATACTTTGCTAAAGTAATTCTGGGATTATCAAACTTGGGTTAAGTGACACAACTTTGAGGGTTTTTTTGCAAGTAAAAGCATTTTCTGTTTTTCATGGTCACCGAAGTTTAGATCTGTAAGAGCAGAGCAACACCAGCAAGGACCCACTTAGCAGCTTTTTCTTTTGTCTTTAGGTTAAAGGTCCAGACATAGGTGGGACCTCGCATCCGTGTCTTATAGACAGGACATTCATAGACGTTCTTGGTGGCCAGACGGTCGGCAGGGATGGCTCTGATGAAGATGACTGGCATCAAGGGTGTCAGCTCCTTCAGCCGGGCGTCTGCCATCGCTCCAGAGGCCACGTCCCATCGCGCGCCTGCAACGTTAGCAGATTGTCAGGGTACCAGTGGCTTTGTCTCTTGGAGGGGTTGTTTTCAGAACTACTGCTGGGTGGGAAGGAGGTGCTGTTAGCACAGTTGAGGAGGGAGTGTGAACGTTGGTTGGGTGACTATGGCTTGGTAGTCGTTGGGGCTGATATCTTCTCATCTCACTGTGATTCATGGATGCGTTTTTTGCCTTACTGTGTGTGGGATGCCTCAATAAACTGTCCCCACTCACCCCTTCAGCATGGGTTTGCATGGAAGCTGCAGAGTTGGAGATAGAACCTGGCTGTGGTGGGACTATGCTAAACTGGCCTGTGTGGTCTGTGCACCCTGCACTGCTCTGCCGTCTCCTTCCCCCTCCTTGTTTAGCAGCAATTATTTTAGGTTCTGGGTTTTCTGGGTTGCCTTACTCGTGCATCACATAAGGGTGTAGTACTTTTATTCCCTAGAACCGTGAACCTCGTATGGCCCAGTCCTCAGGTTGGAAATCTGCAATCTCAGTTTCCAAACCGCAGTCCCCGGGTTGTGAAACTGCTCATAAGCTGCCGGGTGCTGCCCTCGGCTGGCGCGTCCCTGACACTAGCATGGAACAACGGCTCCGCTGCTCAGTCACATGAGCCAGCGAGAACCAGCACCTGCCCTCTTTGCAGCGGTTTTCAAGGCTGAACTGGGCCTTCTCCTTGTCCAAAACATCTCATAGACGATAGAGTCTTTTACCTTCCATGAATAATCCGTGCACATAGGAGCCTTCTCGGGGTGGAGCTCTTACATCGTCATGGCTTTTCTTGGTCACTTCCACAGAGAGACACATCTTGTCAAGTGGCCACTCATTTTTCCTGGCCGTGGACTGCATGATGGCAGTGAGGAAGGACTGGGGATTGAAGAACCCTGCCAGCCACACTGATGCAGGCAGTGTAAAGTCTGTTGTCCAGGCTTCCAGTTCCTGGAAAGGAAAACCAGCAAAGTACTTTAGAGCAAAGTGTGGCCCTCAAGAATATTGCTTTGACATGACAAAGAACTGACATGTCCCTGTGCCTAATGTGAGTTCCAGATAATCCTCTAGAGGGGGAGGCTGGGACAGAGGTGTGAGGAATAAAACAGCAGACACTACTGCAGCACTGATGTTTAAACCGTGATTTTGGATTGCAGTAAATACTGCTGCTATTTTTTTTAACAAAGCCACACTTTAAATAGATTATTAAATGTATTTTTCTTCTGGGACATGGAAAGTTACAGTGGGGTTAGCTAATGCTCTTCTGAAACAGTGATATGCTCTAATGGTGAACCCTTTCTCAAGCATCTGCTGTCCTTCTTGGAGCCCTTTTCAGGTACTTCAAACTGCTTAATTTAATATTGAAAAATAAACCAGTTAACCACTGTGCACTGCTGGAGGTGATTCCTGGTCTTCTGTGGTATCCACCTTCCCTCCCCTGAGTGTTAACTTCCACGAGAGGTCTGCTCACCCTGATCCGAAGGAGCAGGTCCGCGTACCACGCTCCCAGGCTGAGAAGGGAGGGATATGCATGGCGTGTCCAGGAGTCAGGGACGCTGTCGTAGAAGAGGGCATTTGCCAGCTCCTCCATATCCGACGTGATCGTCAGCTCTCCCTTCAGAAAGAAAGGCCTGGACAGTTGTAACTGAGCAAAGTGACAACGGTGCAAAGCAGGAGGCTGATACCTCCTGGCTGGACCCAGTACAGTGGAATAAGTGAGGCTCACCAAGCGCATTGCACAAGACAAGGGCTGGAATGAGCAGCAGGCTTCGGCACATTCTGGGCCGCATCAAAAGATGCGTTGCCAGCAGATCCAGAGAGGTGATTCTGCTACTTTGCTCTGGTGAGACCTCACCTGGAGTACTCCATCTAAGTCTGGAGCCCTCAGTATAGGAAGGGCATGGATCTGATGGAGTGGGTCCAGAGGAGGGCCATGAAAGTGATCAGGGGGTTGGAGCACCTCTGCTACGAGGACAGGCTGAGGGAACTGAGGTTGTTCAGGCTGGAGAAAAGGAGGCAGCATTCCAGTACTTAAAGGGGGCCTACATGAAGGATGGAGAGAGACTGTTTACAAAGCCTGGAGTGACAGGGTGAGGGACAGTGGCTTCGAACTAGAGAAGAGCAAGTTTAGTTGGATGTTAGGAACAAGTTCTTTACTATGAGGGTGGTGGAACACTGCAACAGGTTGCCCAGGGAGATGGTTAAGGCCCCATCCCTGGAGGTATTCAAGGTGAGGCTTGACAGGCCTCTGGGCAAGCTGATCTAGTCGAGGATGTCCCTGCTGACTGCGGGAGGGTGGGTTGGGCTGGATGGCCTTTGGAGGTCCCTTCTAGCCAGCCTGGACCACTCTGTGATTCTCTGATCATGGGGAATTATTTCCAGGCAGCCCCTGGTCGTACCTTTAGTCCCAAGTCCAGCTCTTTCAGCGAGCGTCTGATTTCATGGGTCAGGATGTTCATTCTTTCACATTCCTGGAAGGCCACTACAACATATGGGGTCCTGTCCACCGCTTTCTTCATGATCTCCACCATATTGAATGCCTCTGGCAGCTTCTCCATAATCTCATCTAAGACTGACTTCACCTGGAAAGAAGAGCCCAGAGAACTGCTTTTACCTCAGGTAATAGGCAGTGGGTTAACAGTTAATTAACCTAGTAAGAGATTTGCCTTGCTGCCCTCCTATTTTCCCTCCACTGTTACCAGTTCTCAGTTCTTTCATTAACTGCTCTTGGATCTTAAAAAGCTGCAGTTCTTTTTTTGATAGCCAAGAAGGTAAGAACTGAAGCCACAGAGGCTGTTAAAGTCAAGGGTAAAATCCAGGAAGTTAGGAGGAAGACTACTTTCCTTTTTTTTTTTTTTTTTTTTTTTTTTTTTAACATGTATTTTTAGTAGCTGCCATTGAGAATGGGAGTCGCTAGGCTTGCTCCATCTGCTGAGGATGCAGTGTGTGAGCCACATTTTGCCCCTGGCACATCTCGACCCCTTTTCCTGAGCACTGCTGACTTGTGTAACTAACTCAACACATGTTCAGATGGAGGCAACACAGACGCTGTCAGGGCAGTGCCTCAGCCCCGGCTCTTCACCCACTGGGTTCGCAGAGCAGCTCATGGCTGTGACCTGTGTGACTTGTGCCTGCTTGCCTGGGGTCTGCAGTGATGCGGGGGGGAGGGGCTGTGAGTGGGACAGGGACACGGGCAGCTGTGGCCAGGGCTCCATCTGCCCTGGGGCTGTGACAGCAGCGCTGCCGCCTCAGCTGCTGCAGAGTAAAGCATTTGCTTATGTTCAATTACATCACCAATGCCAAAGACTGGCAGTTACTGGAGTGGAAAGGAGAGTCTGGTCATGGAGAAACCAATGCAAACAGACTTAAATAAAAACCTGAGCACAGGCTGCAGCGATTCTCATGAGCTCTGCACCATCAGCAGCTGAATAATGGAATGCCAGGTTGGAAGAGACCCCTCTAGGATCATCTAGGCGAACCTTGGTAGGTAATAGCATAGTTGAAAGGAGCTGGCCCAGCACCCTGTCAAGCTGAATCTTAAAACTGATCAGTGTTGGGGACTCCACTGCTTCCCTTGGGAGAGGATTCCAATCTCCAGCTGTTCTCACAGTGAAAAAAATTTACTCTGGATTCCAATCAGAATCTCCCCAGCAGTAACTTGTACTCATTACCGCTTGTCTTTGCCATATGACTCCTTCTCCAGGCTGACAGCCAGTACCATGAGGTGCTGGGTGAGAGTCACATCTCTATCATCTTGCACTGAGAGCAGTCAGTATTACTGACTGTCTGGTGTGTGTGGGCCCATAGAATCATAGAATGGTCTGGGCCAGAAGGGACCTCTAGAGGTCATCTAGTTCGGTGTCCCCCCCCCATATCTGTCCCTACCACTTAAGTCTTCTCCTGGCTTGTGAAGAGTAGTGACACTTCAGTGTAAAACCTCACTTACCTGTTCCTCTCTGGAGACACCTGAGCCTCCTCCAGCCTCTAATTCTTTGGGCTGCATTTCCAGCACTGTCCGGAAGAGCCTGTTGGAGGTGATGGTCAGGAAGCCAATCTCAGCGTTGGGGTGAAGGCCATACAGGTAGGGGCTCTCTGGCGGCAGGTTGTCATCGATGTACTCATGGTAACCCTAAGATCAGGGCAGGTGCTGGTGTTAGACTAGCAGGTAGGCACAAAGGAGCCTGAGTTCTCACAGAATCCCAGCATGGTGAGGTTGGAAGACACCTCTGGAGAACATCTAGTCCAATCCCCTTGTTAGAACAGGATCACCCAGAGTAATCACCCAGGAACACAACCCGGCAAGTTTGGAATGCTGCCAGAGATGGAGGCTCCACAATGACTTTGGGCAGCCTGTCCCAACTCTGTGCCACTCTCAAAGTGAAGAAGTTCTTTTCCATATGTTTATGTGGAACCTCCTGTGCTCCAGTTTGTGTCCTACTGCCCCATGGCCTGGACACCAATGAGATGTTTTGTTCCAGTCTTGAAAATACATCATCGCCTGTTTGGTGGTGCCTCACAGCTGGCTGATGCTGCTTATTCAAGATGTTTTTTTACTCACTTCTTACCTAAGTTTTTCCCTCACCATCCCAGCCACAGGAATTATTTTTTCAGCCATTCTGCATATTTCCATGGGATTTAAACCTTTTTTCCCCCTACATTCCCTGTTGGTTAGCGTCAGGAAACTCTGACCACTACGCATTCATCTCCAGCAGTGGTTTTCCACAGCAAACTGCAATGTTGATCTTTCTTACCTTGTAATCCAAGCTGGGAGGGATCAAAAACCCTGGAGCCAAGGAGACTTCCCCATCCAGCATCTCCACACGGATGTATTCGCTCAGGTAAGTCCTGCACAGCCGCCGGTCCCAGTCGTCTGTGATGTGCCCCCCATACATGATCTCACCAAAGAGGTACCGGAGGTCATCCCATGGCACCTACAAGGAAAGGCTCACCTCAAGGAAAGGTTTCTGCCTGGCTCCCCACAGGTACCCTGTGTCCCAGGGAAGCTGCAGATGACTGCTGAGCTGTGGGTGCAGGGAGCAAGAGTTCCCAAGTCAGTCTGTCTGGTGTGCAGGAAAGTAACAAACCCTAGACCTGCAGATCCATGGTTGATTTCATCTCAGGTGCCTCTTGTGGTCGCCCAAGATTTCACCTTGTCCTGGGATGGACTCTGAACCCCTCTCATCCCCTCTTTATTCAGATCAACACTGATACATCTGTGAGGCTGGAGGAAAGCACAGCTCTCCAAAAGATAAGGCCTCAATCCTATTCCTACGCCTTCATTACTGGGGCAGGCTTTGCCTTTTTAAATGGAAAATCATTCAACAAACCAACCCAGCAAAGCACGGAGCTGCGAGGCAGGGCAGGCTGAACAACCTCTGTCCACCCAGCTCAGCCACTCTGAGGACTCTGCACCTTCGCGGGCCAGAGTGCAGGCAGCTCCCTGGGAGGAGGGGAAGAAGAGCCAGCAGCCAGGAGTGCCCTCCAGGGGAGGCCTTTCAGCAGTTTGCTGCACAGCGTTTATAACAAGGCTGATGCTGTGGTGTGTCCTGTGCAGAGATTTGGTTGCTTTCTGAATCCCTCACCTTGGGATTAGCCTCCAGGTAGTTGTAGAGGACGTCGATGGATATGGTCAGGTCACCATTGTTGAAGGGGTAGGACTTATTCCAGCCCTGAGCGCCGAACTTGCGCCGCTCGGCCACCACCGCGTGGAAGTAGCAGAGGGCAAACAAGATGCATTTGAACTCGATTTCTTTGCTGCACATCTCTAGTGTGTCCTGCAGGGGAGTTAAAACGGCAACCAGTGAGCAAATAACGCTGTCAGCTGTCCCTCTGCTGTGGGAACTTAACAGATGATGGGCAAGGAGAGGTGGAGGTTGTTTATTAAAAAAAAAAAAAACAAAACCAAACGAAAAACAAAGGCATGAAATTATCTTTTGAACATTTGCTAATTGGTTCAGTTTTGCACCCAGTTATTAGTTAAAAAAAAAAAAAAAAAATCAGAACTACACACCACACCACCCCCAACCCTGACAGTCAAGATGGCTTCTTAGTGGCATCAAGCTGCAGCAGCTCAGCATTCAGACTTTGGAAAGACTTCAGTAACTCACCCCTCCACCTCTCCCCTCGCCCCATCCCCACGGCTTGGCGCCCTTCAGGCAGCTCTGACCACCCATAAATCGCATCCTGACAAGTGAGGAGCTCTGCCCCCCACCCCAGGAGGACCTGCTGGAGGTGGGCTGCCTCCTGACACAGCATCTGTGGTTGAGTGATGCCCCAGGGGCAAGGTGAGCAAGACACAGTGACACAAAGTGGGTGGAAGGAGCTGGCTGTGCACAGGTGGTGATGATGGTGGTAGAGGAGAGCAGGTAGCGGGGTGAGGGTACCTGGGTGAAGAGGTTGAGGGCTTTGTGCAGGTTGGCACACATGCCCGTGGGTGGCTCGTTGGTGATTTTGATGGCATCTTCCAGCAGGCCCTGTGGGATGATGTGGGTCTCGGGGCTGGGGGCTGGCTCAGCGCTCATGAACACTCGGTAGTCCTCGTGGCTGCCCACACTGTTCTGCTCCACTATCTTCTCCAGCGTCCCCAGCCACCGTGCCACCAGGTGGATGTTCTGCAACAGAAAGCTCCCTGCAGGGTTTGGGCTATACTACCACCTCAGGAATCACTTCTTCCCCCTGAATTCCTGTCATGGCTCCACAGAGAGCAGGTGCAGCACAACGTGGCACCAATCAGACTGGGGACACCTGGCTCACCCAGGTAGGGTCACTGTCACTCTGTGTGTGTGTCCTATGAACACCTGTTCCCTTGTTGCAGGGCTATTGCTGTCTTTGGGTGGCTTCCCACCCTTTTGGCCTCCACTCTCTGTTGCCTGTCTCCTACTCTGGCCACTCTCCAGTTCCCTTCCTGCATCCCAGTGTAGTTTGGTGCACACCAAAGCTCTGTCTATTCTGATTGTCCCCTTGACTCCTGCCTTGCCCATGATGGTGCAGTGAGGGTAGGGGGCTATCATGTCTCAGCCCTCACCTGCTGGTATTACTGCAGGGAGTGATGGGCACTGTACTCCCACTGCTCCTCCCGTTTCCGTGAGCTCTCCAAGTAGCCTCTCTACTCCTCCTTAAGGTGGCGCAGCATCTTCCCACTGATGAGTGCTACTGCCCCCTGTCCCATCCCTCCTTCTGGCTTTTTCACTAACAAGCACAAGCCTGGACCTGGCCACTGTGTAGGCTGAGCACTGAGCCTGTGTGTGGCAGCTAACACATGGGGATGGGGGAGCAGAGCAGCTGCCAACACCTGAGCTTGAGCCATTCCAAAACCCACCTGAGCGTCAATGGGGATGCTTAGGCTGGGGGAGCCTGGGGACACACTGAGCCACAGCTGGCAGTTCTGCATGCCTTAGTGTGTCTGGTTGCCAGCGGGGCTGCAGCCTCACAATGTGCCTGGTGGCCAGCAGGACCACCTCTCACCTGCAGGATGACCCAGTGGCCCTGTGCAGCTGCCACCTTCAGTGCCTGGTCTGCTACAACCTCCTGGCCCTGCCCCAGTGAGACGTTGTGGATCCTCCCATTGTCAATGGTGAAGTTCAGCTTTTGGCCTGGAGAGAGGAGGAGAACATCACGGTGTGAAATTCCTTTTTGGTTAGCGTTAGAATGAAGATGGGACTCTGCAGCTCCAACCAGCAGCCACACACAGCCGGAATGGGCTGATGCCAGCCAGGGAGGGGGTGGCAGCTCACCCAGGGCCTCCACATCCTTTAGTGGGTCGACACCAGGGGAGAGAATGAAGAAAAGGGGTGTGGAGGGGCTGCTCTCCTTGTATGCATTGAGGAGCTGAACGCTCCTTCCTTCCACATACTTGCTCCCCATCTTCTCTTCCACGAAGTTCCTGCAGAGAACAAAAGCCCTGTGTGAGCTGGTAGCGGACGCAGTTGCTGGCATGGCAACACCGCAGGCATCTCTTGGTGCCACATGCCCCTGCACACCTGATGGCATAGGTCATCCTGTCTGGCCGCATGCACCGCAGCATGCACAGCTTTTGCAGGGCTGTCTTGTTCTTCCACTCCTTGGGGAACACCTCCTTCTCTGGCACCTCGGACTCCACAAACTTCTTCCATCGCTTCGCCGAGCCCTCGATGTCGCTGTCCAAGTTCCTGAACTCTTCCATTTCCGACAGCACCTTCAGGTGCCACAGCAAAGGATGAAATCACTCCTGGGCTCTTCTTGCCCTCAGAGACCCCCCAGTCCAGCTGTGTGCTGTGCCACAGCCAGGCCTTGAGGGGTTCCCACAGCTCTGCCCTGCCAGCCTAGGCAGGCTGCCAGAGCTGCCCTCTGTGAGACCCACCCTGGGCTGCCGAGGATACCTGGTAAGTTTGGGATGCTGTGTGTGGGCTGGTGGGGCATTGCTTGGACACCCCTGAGCTCACAGGGCACACTGACAGTCAAAAATGCTGCCGGAACACAATTTTGCCAGCTGTCCCCTGCCACCAGTGTGAGCAGTCACTTCCCGTCAGCCCCTGGGGTGAGCAGGATGTGCAGGGGAGTGGGAGCAGTTAGGCAGGTTTGCTCAGCTGAGTCCAGCCTGGACCTCTGCTCGCAGTCCCTGCCAGGAGCCAGGATGTGCTGGGTCTCACTGGCCACAGGTGATAAGGACTTTGTGGATCCTCCCGAGTGCTGCAAGTGACCCCAGACTTGCCACAGCATGGGCTGTGTTGTCATTGCTTTGGCTCTGTGGGGAACCATGTGGACCAACCTTGATGCCACCCCAGCCTTGAGGCTGCAGGAAATCCACGGGGGATGTGACGCCAGCCTTGGAAGGGAAGCGCAGCAGGAAGTCCAGCTCCACTGGGTTCAGCTCTTTCTTGAGTGCCAGGACCTGCCAAGTTGAGAGCACAGTCACAGCCACCCTGGTATGCACAGCTTCAAGAAGCTACTGAGCACCCAGGAGCAGCACAGATATAAGAGAAGGACCTGTCTAAGCCAGCACAGACCCACGCCCAGTGTTACAAAAGCCACAGACACTTGCACATTACCTGGAAGGTGACCTGGGCCAGGAAAATGAGTTTGTCTCTCTCAAAGAGTCCCCGAACAGTGTACACATAGACCGAGTAGGTGATCTCATCAGTCAGGTTGATGACCCTTTGCTGGATGTCGTCGCTGGGAGCTGCGTGCTGAATGGCTTTCTCGAAAACCCCGCTGAAGGCCTGAGGAGGAGCCCAGCAGGCGGCTCAGTGCCCAGGCAGCTCAGTGCTGCTCAGCAGCATCAGTGCTGGAACATTCCATCGCTGAGATGCCCCCCAGCCTTGCTCTGACCACACAAACCACTTCCCTCCTTGCTCCACCTCTACCTTGAGAGAGAACTGGTAGATGGGGTTGATCTTGTTGAGGTCGCTCAGGATGAAGTACAGCAGGGACGCTCGCTCTGCCGCTGGCCTGTAGTTTTCTCTAGCCACATTTATTTGCTCTTCGGTGACTTTGGCCTCTTTCACCTTGGTGCACATGAAGATGGCTGTTACCCAGCATCCTGGCATGTGCTGAAGCAGCACCTGTCGTCCTGCTGAGCACCAGGTGCCAACTGTGGTCTGGGAGAGCTCTCCTGCTGTCTGTGGCACTGCAGCACCAGCTCCAGGGCAGCTCCCTCACCTTTTCCTCAATTTTGATGGCTGTGCGCTTCATTGTCTCCAAGTTCTCCACCAGTGCTGTGTCCTCCAGGAACCCTCCTGTGGCAGCAGACAGTCGGGCAAGCAGAGAGTCCTCCAGCTCCTTCAGTCTGATCTTGAACTCGTTCTGGCTCTTGGTTAGGTTTGCCTACAACACCAGCACCCAGAGACACACATCACTCAGAGGTGAAATTCTGCCATCAGTCACTATGTTTTTCATGGTACCACCTAAGTGCCTAAGAAAGAAGATGGTAGATGTGGCCCAGCCTGGGACATGCTATCACCTGCAGGGTGAAGCAGCAAGCATGCCTATGGCAGTGCCAGGTTTTTCAGGGCAATGGTGGACCTGCAGCTGCCCATACAGATATGGACTCTGGTTGGCAGTTGCTCAGCTCTGGATAAGCAACAGTGAGCTTACAGAGCTGAGATCTTGCTGCTCCCTGCCAGCAAAGCCACTACAGCCCCTCCAGGCTGCTTCCTGCTACCACCTCACCTGCAGCTGGGTTCCTACCTTCAGGGTCTCCAGGTCTGGTCGCTCTTTGGCCACCACAGCAGCCAGCAGCTGGTTCTCCAGCCCCTCCCGGGTCACCAAGAAGTTGATCAGGGTGCACTGAGCCTGCACCTCTGGCTTGTAGTGTGGGTTGGAGTATTTGGTGTGCAGAATCAGACGGAAGCGTGGGTGATATTCCACTTCTTTATCTCCTATCTTAATGCATCTGTTCAGTTAATTAAACTAATTGATTTCTGTACACTTGGCAGTCATTTGTCAGAGACAGAAGCCCTCAACCCACATGCTATTCCCAGCCACTCCAGATGTGTTTCTCTGGTCCATAGCAGACAGAACTCCCAAAACAGCAGGGCAAAGGCAGGAGAAGCAGGAGGAGCTGGTGGCTGCTCTGCCTGCAGCCCCACCACAGCTTCTGGGCTGATGCTCCTTGTAGGCTCTGTGCCATGATACAAAGGGAGGTGGTGCAGCTCCCTTCCTGGCAGCCCCAGAGTCCTGTCCCTGCAGATGCTGGGGACCAGCTCTGACCAGCCCTCACCAGACCCAGCAGCATGGTTGGGGAGGTCAGTGGTGTCCAGGGAAGGCAACACTGCCTGCAGCACAGCTGGCAGCACTGAGTGGGGCATGGAATTCCTAGTAAAAACCCTATCACAGAATAGCTTCTGTGTCTGTCAAGAGAATCCTCCCAGTTTATCACACCTTCCTGCAGGTGCACAAGGGGGGATGCTCTTAAACCATTAAACAAACTGGACTCTGCAGACCAGAATAGTCCAAAGCATCACATCGGCCCAGGTGTCCTCAGTGGGAAATACCAGAGAAAACTGGAGGATGTGGGCAGGGCCAGGGGAAGGGTCAGGCCCCCACTGCTGTCATGCAAAGGGGCAAAAATCGGCATTTTTGGGCAGCAGTGATTGCTCAGAGTAGGTGAAACTCCTTAGCACCAGAGCACAGGGTGAGCTGACCTGCCCTTCTTGATGGTGTTCCTGCCAAGCAGGTGGTCCAGCACTGGCTCCACTGTCTCACCAATATCCTCAATCAGCAGCGTCTGTCCCTCAGAAACTGCCTGCTCAATGGTGTCCAGGTAGCTGCAGGTGAGAGAGGAGGGAAGTGAGGCCTGAGGTGAGCTCAGGCAAACACCTCCAGCTGCTGCACCCTGGTGGGACCCACCCTGGCCCCTGCAGAGCCCAAGAGGCACTGAGTGCTCCATCAGTGCTGCTACCCTCAGATACCCTGAGTCTGATGTGGGACATGGGTGCCCTGGCAGAGGAAGGATGGGGTGGTCCAGCCTTGAGTCTGTAGACCCCTCACAGCCCCTGACTCACTTCTTCTGGCCCAGGCGGATGACCTGCAGCTCCTCTCCATATTTGTTCTTGATCCACTTGATACCCTGGAGCTGGGCATCCACAACCAGAGGCCACCTCTGGGTGTGGCAGAGGATGGTGGCATTCTCCGTGGATGTCCGTTCGCTGGGCAGCCCCTGATTGCTCCAGGCAGCCTCTTCAGCAGAGTCGGTGAGGAGGCTGAGGGGGTCCAGCTCTGGGGTGATGGGGATGGGCACCTGCCAGGGAGGGGTTATTGGGTGCCTGGCCACGAAGGAGCAGGAGCTCCTTGGTGACAGTGGGTATGGGGGGAAGGAGCCCCAGGCACCCTGGGACAGGACCCATGGCCACTCACTGCCAGCTTGCTGAGGAAGGGGATCCAGCACTTGTCCAGCAGCTCAGTCCTGTACTTTTTGGTGAAGTAACCAACATAGGACACGAAGGCAGAGACCAGGAGCACATCTCCATACACTGTCTTCTCCTGCTCCCTCAGCATCTCCACTGACTCAGCCCAGCGGACATTTTCAGATGCCAAGCCCCCGATGAGCCTGGGGAGGCAAAGGAGATGGTGCCTGCTGTGGTGCTGCCACTGCCGGTGCTGCCACTGCCAGTGCTGCGTGGGGACTTAACCATGGTGCCCCAGAGTGGACAGCCATCATCACACGCCCTTGGGGTTAACCCACCTCTGTTTGGGCAGTGGGCTGCTCTCCCCTGTGCTTGGCTCCAAGGCTGCATTCCCCCCTGAACCTCTGACCCAATTCACATTTGGGATTTTTTTAATGTGGGGAGGGTATGGAGTGCTCTGATGTTTCCACAGCCCCACTGCCATTGTCACCAGGCAGTGCCAGGGAGCAGCACAGTCCTGGTTCCTTTGGAACCAGCATTTGCAGGGTACCTGTTTGCCAGTGTGATGACTTTGTTGGTTGCATCAGCCTCCTCCTGACATTTGATTTTTTCACCTGTGGCTTTTTCAAATTTTTCAGTGAGAGCTGCCAAGTTGGCGTTCAGGTCCTTCAAAAGACAACACATCCAGAGTGACCTCCTGCTCAGAGCAGAGCCATGGAGAGCTGCCAGGCCAGGAGAGCTCTGCAGAGCTGAGGGAGCTTTGCAACAGTCCATGTAGTGCCCATGCAGCTCTTGTGGAACCTGGGCTCCAGGTGGTACAAATTACACAAAGCTTTCTTGATCATTTTTGGCAGACAAATTGCTGCTGGCTGCTGAGGTCGTGGTGAGTGCTAGGCAAGCAGCTAAGGCAAGCAGCTCCTGGCCTGGGGGTGTTGGGACACACACACACACACACACTTACAGCAATTTTGTCCTTGATGCTCTTGAGTTTTTCTTGTGCCTCTGCCAGCTCAGCATTGGCCTCCTCCAGTGCCTTCCTCTTGGGCTCCACCTCACAGAACACCTCGTAGAAGCGAACGATGTTCAGGCACCAGGAGCACAGCCCTGCAGCAGCTGTTGACTTTGACATGATGAACTCTGGATCGAAACTGGGATCTGACTGGTAGGGCCTGGGACAGGAGAGCACAGAGTGCTACAATGCTGTGCTGTGGCTGCTGATGGTCACATCCCATTTCTGGGGCTCTTCTCAGTGGGTGGAAGGGTGGGAGAGCAGAGCAAATACCTGGATCCCACTTCCTACCCCTGAAACCTCACTGAGTGAGGGTCTCTGGGATGCCCTGTTCAGCACAGGCTGATGGCATGGGGCTAGGAAGGGGGCAGGAACCAGGCATGGACTCACTGAAATGCCTTGAGACAAGCCTCGGGGATGTGCTCCTTGTCAAACTTCTTTAAGCTGTCAATGAAAGTGTCTACTTTTCCCATCATGACTTTTGCTGCCTTCCAGCTCTTGTCTTTTGGTATTTTGCCCTTTGGGGCTGTCAGAATCATCACAGCTGCTGTCACATTCACCACTGCTTTGGGTGGGGTCCCAAAGGACTTCAGCTCCGTCAGGTTGTTCTGAGAAGGGACCACAGGGCAGCTGAGTATCGCCTTGGCACAGGGATGCTAGCACCAGCTGGGGACTGTCTTCCCACCAAGGGATCACCCACCTTGTTGAGTGTGTTGAGGGCTTCCTGGGCAGCTACAAGTGCTGGCTCTGCTTTTGCCAGGTCAGTCTCACAGGCTTTCTGCTTCTCAGCCACATTCTGAAGAAGGCACAGCACAATGTGAGCAGCAGAGCTATCCAGAGCCAACAGAGCTGGTGCTGCCCCATCCTGTGTTAGACTCCAGCGTGGTGGGCACCAGTTCAGTACCACATACCTTGTTAATGGTCTGAACCTTCAACTCCTCCACATCAGCGATGGCTTTCTCCTTGCTGACCTTCTCTGTCTCGATGCCTACCATGTGGATCAGTTTGTCTGCATCCTCGTTCTTCTGCTTCAGCTCTGTCTCCTGGACTGCCAGCCTGGCTTTCAGTTCATCCACCTTGATGAGGGAAGAAACAGAGAGGACCAGAGACTTGTTCCTGCCAAGCCCTGCTCAGCCTCGTGCTGATAGCTCAGTATGGCTTGGATATTTCACAGCCACCACTGACCATCCTTTGGGGACACCTCTCCTCTTGCCCCCCTGTGCCAGGGTGCAGTACTGTGGGTGGTACCTGTGACGTTGTGCTCTGCAGCTTGGTCAGCCCCTTCTCCAGCCTCTCAGTCTTGGCTGTAAGCTCACTCTGCTGCTTCGACAGCAGGTTTTGGTAGAGCTTTATTTGCTCCAAGAAGGTCTTTGGTGTGGTGTAATTGTAGCGTCTCTCCACGGCCAGGTAGGTCTTGGACATCTCCTTAACGCTCATATGGACGTAGGACATGAACCGGCTGATGGAGACCCTGACCTCAGGCTGCAGCAGGAGCACAGGCAGGGACATGTTCCACCAGAAGCAGCTTCAAGTGCTGCACCACACAGATGCAGGGAAATGGTGCGGTGGGACTGAGCCTTCCTGCAGCACTGGCTCCATGTCCAGCCCAGAGCCCAGGGGGCAAACCTCCCTTTTCATCAAATAGGGGATCACAGCACTAAGGATCTTAGTTCTGGATTCCAGATCTGATTTTCCTGGTGCTAATCCCCAGGCTAACCTGGGCTTCACTGGGGAGAATTTGCTGTTTCCAGGCTGTTGTTTGTGGTGGTGTTTTAAGGACAATAGGGAATGAGGAAAGATTCACCCTCACCTGCTCTCACCTCAGTCCCCATCCCCAGCTCATTGTCCCAGCACCTCCAGTTCATACCAGACTCCATCCCTGGGTACATCTCACAAGAAGATCAGCAGAGTCATGGCCCAAAGCACCCCCACTTGCCCATCCTCCCAGGGCTGAGTGCTGAGCAGAGTTACAACATGCAGCAACCCGAGGTCCCATCTCACCTCGATGTCCCCTGTTTCCTCCAGGAATCTGCTGCTGACAGACACGAGGGCATCCTCTGGCCACTCATGGAACCAGTCGATGGCTGTGCAGTTCACCACGGCAGGGAACCTCCTCGCCCGCACTCTCAGGGTTGAGCCCACGGGGGAGAAGCAGAGGATGACCTGGGGCAGAGCATCACTGCTGAGCAGGCCCTCTGCTGTCAGGGGGTCACAGGAGTATCACTGTGGGCTTCACATTGCTGGGCATGTTCTGCTGGGGATCAGGACTTTGTCTCCCACCCATTAACTCCCCAGTATGTGGGAGATGGTCTATGATTGTGAACTCTGCACCTCTCAGCAAGGCCAGGGCTGCCTCTGGAACTGTTTCAGTAGCTGTGGCCAGTGGCCAAGTACAGTGCCCATGTCAATGGCACAGTGGCACAGCCTGGTGGCAGCTCAAGGTCGTGGAGGCTGCTCACTTCCTTCTGCCCCAAGGGAGGTAGATAAGTGGGGATGAAGACCTGCACCCTTTGGGCTAGGAGGGCACTGCTGCCTGTGGAGCCTTTAGAAACATCCTTCATCTAAGCCCACCACCATGTAATGAAGTCTGAGGGTTTCCTGTGTCCTGTCTGCAAATGTGTTTGGGATTAGGCAAGGCAGAACTGCCCTCTGGTGAGCACTCACCTTTAGCTGACATCTGACTTTTTCTATGAATAGCTTCCAGCAGTTTTCCCTTGTATCCTGCAATCCAAGGAACTTCACCTGGGGCTTCATGGCACTCATAATATCTTCCAGCTCATCATCCTGAAAGAGTCCTGGCACCTCCCCAGACGCCAAGAAGTCATTGATTAGGACCAGGAATGATTCTTCAGCCACCTGGGAGTCTGTCATCAGGAACACTGTAGGTATGTTCTTCACAGCTGCCTTGAGGTACTGGGAGGCAAGGTCCATCTGAGGCAGAGGAGAGAAACCATCATCCCCTATCTTCAACCACCTCGAGCTGCTCTCCAAAGTGAACCCTGGAGCTGAGGGGCCATTCTAGGGAGCCAGGAGAGAGTCTTTGGAAAGGAGCTTTTGGAAAGGAGACTTTGGGAAGGTGCCTTTGGGAAAGTGCTGGCTTGTCTCCAGGTCAGCTGCCAGGGCTGCCCAAATTGTATCTTCCCTCACAAGTGGCTCCTGCCCATTCCTGATGGGGAAACACCACAGGCCCTTGGGGTAGGACTCACAGGTGTTCAGAAACACCTTTGAGCAGGTCACTGTGCGTGGGCACAATAACAAGAAGAGAGCAGAGTCTCGTGCACCCACCCTGGGCACCAGAGCCACTACAGTGCTTGGCACTGCTCCGCCTTAACAGGGTCTGTCCCGTGAGCAGGCAGTGCTGGCCTGGTGCACTAGGAGGAAAGCTGTTGTCACCTTCAGGTCTGGAATGCTGTAGCCTTTCCTCAGTGTAATCTGAAACACATCCAGGTTGCTGATGTAGGCTGCCAACCGTGCCAGGCTCTGCTTCCCGCTGCCTCCTACCCCCACCAGCAGTGCATTGCCCCGGGGAGATTCCAAGATCCGGCTAATTCTGCAAATATGGGAGAGAGCATCCTCAAAGAGCACCTGGAGAGAACAGGAGAGGAAGGGTCGATTTTGAAGCACAGCAGGAAAAGCAGCAAAAATCCTGTACCAAACCCGAGCGAGAGCCATGCTGCAGCTCTGGGGTCCAGTGGCTGCCTGGGCATGGAGGTACCTGCACAGGGCACTCACCAGGCTCATTGCAGCGTTCACCTCGTTGTAGCTGTCCAAGGCTTCCACCAGCAGCTTGTTCAGATCTGGCCAGCTAGGCACTGGCAGATACTTGGGTTCCCCCATGCCCTGGGTGAAGTGGAAGTAGATGTTGGGCTTGGCAAACACCAGGTCTTCACCGAGTTCCTGGAAGAGACAATGCAGCCATGGGGCATCCAGGGGGTACTGCTGCCTGTGCCACTGCCGGGGAGCTCAGCCTGGCAGCAAAGCCCCGCCAAGCTGGGGCACTCCCTCAAATTTCAGCACAGCTTACACCAAAAGTCTTTTTGCAGGTGTCCATCAGCACCTTCCCAAAGCCTTTCTGGTCGCTCTCATCCACAAGCTTGTCCCCATACACCCTCTCAGCTTCGTGGAGCCAGAGACGCACCAAGTCCACAGGAGCTTTCAGGCACTCAGGGGTGGAGAACAACAGACCCTGGGGGAGAACAGGAACCCCTCAGTCCCTGGGGGGCTGTTTTGCTGCTGCTCAAAGCTGAAGTTAAATGTTGGCTTTGGGAACAGGTTGTGGAGATGTAAGGCACCACAGGGATGTGTGAAGAAAGAAATAAGGATGTTTTAGAGGGAACAGTTCCCACTACCTGGAATATGTTGGAGAGGTCTCGGAGGTTGAAGACATAATGGAACTTGATGGCTGTTGGCAAGAAGGTGGAGGTGACCTTCTGATGGAGAGCTGTTGGTAGGAAACAGGGGTAAGTGAGAATAGATCTCCAGAGACCACTTCTGGCAGGGATTCTGGTGAGATCTCCAAGCTCGCAAGCCTGAGGTTTGACCCTGACAGTTTCTAGTGACAGCAGCTGTGTGAGTAGGAGGAAGGGAGGAGCTGAGGTTTCATTTGCATGGTGCTGCAATGCTGAGGTGCAGCGTGGGGCTCCCAGGGCACTGGTTGTGGTGAGGTTGGCTTTTCTGATGCCAGTGGGTGTGGGCGCCTTCCCCAAGGGGTGTTGTGTGCCACCTCCCTGCCCCACGGCATGATGGGTGCTTACCCAGTGCTGCTTCTACCAGCTGAGGCTGCATCTTCTGGACAGCTGGTGGCATCTTCTGCAGGTTGAGGTGTTGGGCCAGGATGGTGCCATAGATGGTCAGCAGAGCCTCCTGGCCAGGAAAGTTCATGGCAAAGACGCAGAAGTGCCGCTGCAATGAGGGACAAAAATTCAGGTGGAGCTTTGCCCTTCAAGAGTTGGTGCTGCCAGCCCCACCTGCCAGCTCCAGGCTCTGAATTGCCTGGTGCACAGTGCCTGGCCCTGGGTCCTGCACACCTGCAGTCGGGAGTCGATGGTGAAGGACCCTGCAGTTGGGTTCATGCAGGCCACGTACTGACAGTTGTGAATGTCCTTCAGGGTCAGCTTGTTCCTGTCATACCTGTGCAGAGACCAGCACTGTAACACCTTCAACAGGGATAGATTCCTCTGGTCAGGCTGTGCCCCATGGAGCTCCACTGAGTGGGACACACAAGCAGGGATCTCCATTTCCCCCATGCTTGGTAAAGCATGGCACTACTCTTGGCACTGCTGTGTGGGGCCCTTCCTATGCCACACAGCCAGACCTGGCCTCAAATCCCTCCATGGCAGCTGGCACTTGTCACCTTTTCCTGCTTCCCAGGAGAACTCTGCTCACCACCTGTGCCCTGTGCTACACTGCCTGGCACTCGCATCCCCACCGGGGCTTCCCCGCTGGCACTGGCAGTGTGGCTGTTTGCTTTGGATGTGGTTTAGAGTTACCAGCAGAGAGCTTTCCTACTCCTCTGCCAAAACCTTCCCCACAGCTCTGGGGATGAGTGGGTTAGGGAAGGAACAAGTGGTTCAGCTCCACCAGCAGCGTGGCACAGGAAGCAGCAAGGACAGAGCATGGCTGGGGTCTCCACTGTGATGGGAGAGGAGCCAACATGGCATGGGTTGGCTGGGGAGAGGGTCACTGAAACCCCACAGTGGGGGCTGCTGTCTGGGCACCCACCAGTGCCCGTGGTCCATGTGCTGCCGGATGAGCGTGTGCGGTGCCACGGTGCCATACTTGTCCACTTCTGGCATGTTCATGTCATCAATGAAGTAGATAAGCCTCTTGGTGCCAGGTGGACCGTAATTCCTCCCTGATTTCTTCTCCAGGGGCTTCTCAAGGACAGCTGCAGCAAGAGGAGTGGGTGAGCAGTGCATCAGTGCCCAGGGCTGTGCGGCACAGCCCAGTGCAGGTCTAGCTGCCAGCTGGAGCCAGCCTTACCCTGCAGCATGGCTGAGGTGGTGTAGAAGTTGAAGGGCACAGACTGCACAAGGTATTCATCACTGCTGAGTGCTTCCAGCTTGTTCCACAACAGGACTGACTTTCCTGTCCCTGTGTTCCCCACCAGCATCAGTGGCCTCTGATTCTCCATCAGCAGGTCCATGAAGTAGCGAATACGAACAGTCTCAGTCGTGTGCACCACAGAGGCCTGGCAAAGAGCACTCCTTCAGTCCCTGGAGCTCAGCTCTTGCTGCTGGAGCTGATGTTTGCAGTCAGAGGTGGCATATCCCATTGAAGCAGCAGGCAGTGTGCCAGGACCCATGCCTGCTGGTCTAAGGAAAGATGCTCCATACAAACCTAGTCTGTCTCTAAAGCAAAAGGTGTTAAGCACTCTGACCACTGATGGGAGCTGTCAGGAAAACAAGTTATTAAACCAGAACAGCACAGCCTGGGTCCTCAGACTGTCCCCAGTGACTTTGCTGAGGCAATGCACAGGCCGGATTCAGCTGTGGCACCTCCCCCTTTCCCCAACATCTTTTGACACCTCCCAGCCTCCCCCAGGACAGCATCTCCAAAGTGCAGATAAAGGGTTAAAGTACAGGTCTGGATTCAGGTGATGGCTCTCATTATTTCAGGAGACTCTATGGAGTCAGAGGTCAATCTGAAATGACAGCAGAAGAGTTGCAGCCTGCAGCTCTTGCTGGGCTGTGAACCGTGAAACACCACCAGGTTTGCCAGGTGCTGGCAGCATGCATGTCAGAGTGGCAGAGCCAGCCCAGATCCCTGTACAGCTCCAGGTGTGGAGTCTTGCCCAGGGTTGCTCAAGGGAAGACCATGGAGCAACAACCAAATAAAACGTGGAAACAGAAATACCTGTAAAGGGACTTCGGGATTGAGCTCGAATTTTGGCACTTTTTCAGCCCAGGGCATGAATTTCTTTGTTATTGGATCGATGTAATAGTCAAAAATTGTCCCCTGAGGAGGAAACTTGATGGTTTTGAACTCTTCCACCCACCACTTGCTGAACTGCAGGCGATAATCCATGAGCTGGGAGGAGCCAAACAGAAAAACTCAGGTACTGGCCAATGCCTTTGCTGTAGTGTTTTCCAAAGGGATGCAGCCAAGGGACGGAGATGGACAGGCTGCTCCCACAACCATACCTGGTCCTGGAACATGGCCCCACCAAAGGCCCAGGCACAGGTGAAGACAAAGTAGAGCTCATAGAGTTCCCGAGGTGAGTCCGTTGGGACAGTCTGTGGTGTCAGGAGGCATTCCAGCAGATACAACACTGTCTGTATCACTGTCACCTCAGGGACAGGGATGATCTTCTTGAATCCAAACTTGAGCTTCTCTAGACACACTGGCAGGTATTTATCAAAGAGGAGGGTCAAATGGGCCTTCTCGGACTGCACCGTCCTGGTCTCTATCCAGCTGGTCACGATGCTGTGGGAGGGATGGGGAAGGCTGCAGGTGAGTGTACAGGGGGCCAGCATCCGTCGTAGCCCAGCCCATTGCAGCCCATCACAACCCAGCCCATCACAACCCAGCCCATCACAACCCAGCCCATCACAGCCCATCACAGCCCATCGCAGCCCAGCCCATCGCAGCCCATCGCAGCCCATCGCAGCCCATCATGGCCCAGCCCATCGCAGCCCATCACGGCCCAGCCCATCACAGCCCATCGCAGCCCATTGCAGCCCAGCCCATCGCAGCCCATTGCAGCCCAGCCCATCACAGCCCATTGCAGCCCAGCCCATCGCAGCCCAACCCATCGCAGCCCATCATGGCCCAGCCCATTGCAGCCCATCACGGCCCAGCCCATTGCAGCCCATCACGGCCCAGCCCATGGCTCACGGGTTCCACCCCAAGTCTGTAGGGTTGATGTAGAGGATTCCTGCCCGGGACACGGTTGCCGGCGTGGCTGTCCGCAGGTGGCTGATCTCGAAGAGGAGCCGCATGGTAGGGTTGAGGGGGATGCGCTCATTGCTGGCCAAGGTGAGAACCTGGGAGAGGGTTTCTCACATGGAGTGATGTCCTGATCTTGGGGCCCAGGCATGGACATGAGCTGATCAGCCTGAGCTAACAAGTGACCAAAACTCCTGGTGTGTGATGGCACCAACCTTATTGTCATCCATGACTGTGTTCAGAGATTCAATCCACATGGGGTCGATATCCCCATCAAGGATGATCCACTTGGGCCCCTCGTGTGTGATGTTGGCCAGGTCACGCATGGCTGAAGAAAACAGACCTGCCCCACAGAGAGAGATGGATTGGTCCAAATGTGCATAACATGTCTGCTGGGGGACCCGTGGGACTGGCTGCTTTCCTGAAATGCCTTCCTCCTCCCTCACCCTCCCTGGCAAAAAGCCCCAAGGAAAGGTCTTCCCTCACATCACCACCTGACACAGAGCATTACAGAGGCTGTATCTGCCTGTGCACCAGCTATGGCCACTTCCCAACCCAGGTAACTGGCTGCTCACAAGGACTGCTGTCTTACCATCCCTCCACTCTCTTGTGGATGGATGAATAATCCCAAACAGCTCATCACAGGTCACAGCCTTTGGGTCAAGGTCCACAGTGACAGGATTCCGCTTCATGTTCTTGTATGTCTTGTTGAGTGACCTCAGCACCTGTGGAGAGGGGAACTGTGCAGCTGCTCCTGCAAAGGCTTCGGCAGCCTTCAGCAGCCTTTGCCCATGGCCAGGGGCACAGTCTTGCTCCCACCCACTGTGGAGCACTCAGGCCTGGACACCCATGCTGGGAAGGTTCTGGATGAAGTGTCTGCATAGACAGGGGGGACCATGGGATCTGCTCAGCCAGGGCAGGAGAGGACCTGTGTCTTCAGGGATGCTTTAGCTGCTACCTGGGACTTTCCACAGCCAGCGTTGCCAACAACGAAGATTGAGTGTCTCACTTGCAGCAGCTCCTCCAGCTGCACCACCTTCAGGACAAAGCTCTCCTCTGCCTGCAGCTTCAGTTCCAGAATGGACTGCTTAATGATCTGGGAAGGAAAGCAGGCACTGATCACCAGTGGTTGTCACAGCTTCAGTAAGACCCCAGAGATTGATCCAGCCACCACCAGAATGGACTTTCAGCCTCTAGACCCTGCTAGGGCTGGGATGTCTCCAGCACTGATGCTATGCCTAATCATGTACCTTCTCAAAGTCAAGATCTCTCCTCCTGGGAACATCCAGGGCTGGGAAGAGGTCTCCAATGAGCCTCATGAAGATGGGCAAATCATCTGTCACAATCTTGGGGATGTTGAAGTCTCGTAGAGCTCTCATCAGAACTTGGTCCTCGGCCCGGCCAGGGTCTCCTCGCTTCAAGGAGCCTGCGACCACTAGCACAGACTTGATAGCCCGCAGACCCCAGTCATAGTGGTCCTGCCAGTCGGGAGCAAAGTGTTAGAAGCCTGCTCTGGTGAGAGGGAACTGTTTTAAACAACACTGCAGAGGAACCCTCATCCATCACCCCAGACCCAGGTTAGCCCAGCAGTGTCCAGCAGACTGGACTTAAAGTGAGCTGATGTACAAGATCAGCCCTGGTCAGCCACAAGGTTGAGTCCTTGCAAATTGCTTCTGCTGAGATGAATCATATCTGGATGCTCTCATCTTCACTGGCTATACTATGTTCTATTTTTAGATGGCTTGATTTCTTCCAGAAGGCAGAAATATGCCATATGATGCACCAGTGTGAAAGTGGAATTTGTCCAGCCACGGATCTGAACTACATGGAACTGAAGTCAGTGTGTTACTGCCAGCTGAGGGATTTAAAACTGTCCATCAGGTCTGCAATTCAGATTAACTGTTTATGGTCAAGAACCATGGGACATGGTTGTTACCTGTTTAGACAAGAGCTCCTTGCACAGTGTATACAGAGTAATGAACTTCCTTGCTAGAAGCTTGGCATCAATAAAACCCTCTGCAACCAGCATGATTTCACAGATCAGTTCAAAATCAGGGACCACCATGGCACAGGGTCTGGAGAAGAGCAGCAGCAGGTCAGCAGGGCTGTATAGGTATGGACATATGTCCCTTGCCCTCCCACAGCCAGCAGGAACTTGCCCCCAGGTTTCAAATACAGACTGCTCCCTGCTGCTATGATCAGCAGAGAATCAGGCAATGATTTACACCAGCTAGGGGCTTTGGAGGTCTCTTGCCCAGCCTCCTGATCAAAGCAGGGCTCAACCTGGATCAGATCACTAAGTGACTTCTGCAGTCACAGCTTGAGTTCCTCAAAGTACAGAGATCCCATAGCACCCCTGGGCCACCCATTCCAGTACCTGACTGACTTTTTTTTCCTTATTCTCAGTGGAAGTCTTAGCTGAAGGTGGCAATTAGACACCTTGAGCATTCTCTTCCCCTGTTTGAGCTGCCCAGCTCTCCCAGCCTCTGACCACCTCAGAGCTTTAAGCAAGGCTGTCCTGGAGTGCCAGGGTCTCTCTGACACTAGGGCCACCAGGGCATACAAATCTGCTGGGTGGCACTAGCAAAGGCTGCAGCAGATGCAGGTTACTGCAGAGGGAAGCATGTAATGATGTCAGCAACACATCAAGTGCCTGCCTGGGGGTACCTGAACAGAGCTTTTAAGTTTTCAGGCAGTTCTGTCCTTCCTGCGTAGCCAGGGTTCATGGTGATGAACAGCCCAACTGATGGGATCAGAGAGATTGTCTCTCCAAGGAAATTAAATGTTTTCTTCTTGGCACGAATTGCATCTAGGACACATTTCACCTGCCAGGTGAGCAGATGTCAGTGTCAGTGCCAGCAGCTCTGTGGTTCTCTGCCCCTTGTCCCAGCTTGCCCTCACCACCCACCCACAGAAAGTGACCCTTGCTGTTCAGTTGTGTCTTCAGCAATGCTAGAAATGACAGTAGGAGCTTGCTGGGGCCATGGTAGCAGAGCAATCTCCAGGCTCAGAAGAGTTGACCTTTCACCAGTATCTTCCCAGGCACCATGATGCCCTGTACCCAGAGATGCCACAGGCAGTGGGAGGGTCATAGCTCACCAGGATGGGACATGGATGGGGTGTGTCATCCTAAATGTGCCCCAAGCCCCTATACCACTCTGCTTCCCCTCCACTTGTGTCCCAACACATGACAGAATGGCCTACATCGGACGTGACCTTTAAGATCATTGAGTCCAATTATTAGCCCGGCGCTGACTGCTCGAGGCCACTTCCTCTTGCTTTGTCACTTGTTACTTAGTTGAACATTACACGGGGGAAACAACAACAGCAAATCCTCCCTTGCAAAGTCAAATTTAACTGTGACAATGCCTAGAATGTGAACAGGGAAGTCTGTTCCAGCCCCTACAGCATTCTGATGTTTGTATGGGGAACACAGACCTGCACTGCGATCACAGACAAAACGTCCACCAAAATGCGGTTGAACTCGTCGAAACATCCCCAGGCACCAGTCTGAGCAAGGCCCTTGTAGATATTGCCACAGGACTGGAGAGAAAGCAGTGGAGATGAGCTTCAGACCCTGAGGCCATACCCAGAGACTGCAGCATGGGCATTTGTTGTGAAATCTCAAGTGCTGAGAGCTGCTCCTGCTTTTGTGCTTTGTGTTTCTCTCTAGGGAAGTGCCAGCAGCTCCCTGGGCTTTCCTGGGCTTCCAGGGACATGAGATGGCCACTGGGCCTGAGTAGCACAGCATGGCACCATGGGCTGCTCTTGGACCAATGTATTTCTTGCCAGTTGCCATGCCAGGAAGAGAACAGCTTCAGGGTATAGGTGATGGACATTGCAACCAAATTGGAGGTGGCTGCAGTGGTGCCTCCAAGAAGAGGGCCCCTTCCTTGTCTTGGTGATCACCGCATAGCTCTCACCTCAGTGCCACTCTCCAGCTCCCTATGCCCTACCTTGTAGTCCATCTGCTCGGAGCAGTTGAAGACATAGACCATTGTACCCACTGCCCGGCCCAGGTCCTTGGTGGTCTCTGTCTTCCCAGTGCCTGCAGGGCCAGCAGGGGCCCCTCCCATGTAGAGGTGGAGAGACTGTGTCAGGGTGATGTAGCATCTGTGGAAGCAGGATCATCGGGGCTGAGTGGTGCCAACAGCATGGCACAGCCACGGGGCTGATGTGGCTGGCCTGGGCAGTGGGAGGTGCAGGGAACAGGGTCCCTACCGATCTGTCAGGGGAGTGATGACCAGCCGGGGGGTGTTGCCCAGGTACTCGTAGGAGTAGCAGAGCTGGGCATCGCAGATGTTGGCATAGCAGTGCTTGCTGCCATCGTCCCAGCGATGCCGGAGTTGGGACTGCCAGGTGAACTCCTGGGCATTTTCCACCTGTGGAGCAGCCAGATGCAGAGGGCAGGCAGGCACCAGTGCTGCCCATTCTGGACCCCCTGGCACAGTGAGCTCACACACATGTCAGGACCTCCACACATTAGCAGAGCATGGGAACAGATCCCTGTGTGAAGTTGAGGGGTGTGGGAACCATCACTTCACCTGGCCCAGTCCACCTTGTGCCCACTGAGCAAGGTGCAGAGCCCTGCGCTGAGGCTCCCAGCTCCACCAAGCTCCTGAATCTGGCTTTGCATGAACTCCAGCCTGGTCTCATTTGACCCCAGTTGTGTTCCTGTGCTTCCCTAAACATCCCACATGTGGTTACCTCATGCAGTTGGGATACTTTGAAAAGATTGGGATGTAATAAAATAACAGGAAACCAGGGCTCAGACGTGCCAAGACATGAAGCAGTGGAAATATCCTTTTGTAAGGAATACCTTCACTTGGATCATTTTGGCCACAACATCCCTGGCATGGACATCAATGGTACAGATTGTCATGATCTTCATCCTGTCTCCAGGAGTTAGGTTTCCAATGAGCAGTGAAATCAGTGCATTTAGCTGAGCAATCTGTGAAAGGAGAGAAATGAGAAGACAAACCTCACCATTTGCCCTCCTCCTGAACCTCAGCGCTTTGAAGCAGAGCAGGGTTGTGAGGACAACTCTGGGTCAGGGCTGAGGGAGACTGACCTGCTTTTTGTTGTACTCCTTCATTGCATTCGCATATCCTTCCTCTAGCCTGGAGAAGGCCATGTCAACTTCTGTGGTCCACCAGATCTGGGTGCATGTCAGAGCAATCTGCAGCAAAGCATGGGAAAAAAGATTTGGCCATAAAGGGAAATTCTTAATTGCCACAAAGGCTCAGGCCAGGTGCTGGCACCTCCCTGGGCTCTGGGCTTGCTCCTTCTCTTGCAGCTCAACTGACAGAGCCATCAGCCAGCCCAGCTCCATGCAGCAGCTCCCACCTGTGCTGGGTAGTCGAACACCCACTGCTCCCGTGGCTTCTCCTCGTAGGCGAGCAGGGCTTCAGGGATCAGGTGGCGCAGGGTGGAGCGCATCCTCTCCAGCACCCGGGTCAGCCAAACCTCCACCTGGAGGGTCACATCCACCACACTCTGAGCAAGCACTTCCCAGCCCATGTCCAGTCTGACTGCATGACCTGACATTGCCAAGTCCAACACTAAACCTTGTTTCTCAGATGCACATCTATATGTCTTTTAAATCCCTCCAGGGATGGAGATACCACAAGTGCCCTGGGCAGCCTGTTCCAGGCCTTGGCAACTTCTTCAGGGAGGATTTTTTCCTAATGTCCAACCTAAACCTCCCCTGGTACAACCTGAGGCTGCTTCCTCTTGTCCTGTCATTTGCTTCTTAGGAGTAGAGATCAGCTCTCACCTTTCGGCTATTTATAGAGAACAAGAAGGTCTTCCCTGAACCTCCTTTTCTCCAGACTAGACGGTCCCAACAGATCCCCCTCAGCTGATTCTCATAAGATTTGTGCTCCAGGCTGCTGCTTGTGCTCCAGTGCTGTTCTACACCCACAAAGCAGATCCCATATCTGAGGTGTTTTTTGGCTGAAAGGCTTCACAATTACCTTTTACAACTGCTCCAGGTTGCTAATGCACAATGAACCAAATGCTTATCCTTGTCCCCACCCTGCCCACCATGAGCAGAAGCCCCACAGAGCTCAGCTGACCTGTCCAGACAAGTCACAATCTTTGTTGAGGGGGACGTACTCCTCGTCCTTACTGAACATCCCCAAGGCAACCTTCAGTGGTTTTTTGTCTGGACACATCTTGAACTCCAGCTTAGCCAGGCTGTCAAACAGCTTGGGCAGGTGACGGGACACCTGGGGATGGTGGCACAACAGAGGTCAGGGACCTTAGCCTGGTGTAATCATCACTCACGTCAGCTCCCAGGGCACCAGCTCCCCTGGAAGGGAGGCACCAGAGGTGGTGTCCTGGCTGTTAGGATGAAAAAATATTTTAAAATCTCTCAAAAAGTTTGGTATGCAACAGGCAGAGGACTGGCCTCCACACCTGACACACATGCAGCAGGCACAGGACTGGCCTCTATGTTTCACACACATGAAGCAAGCACAGGGCTGGCCTCCATGTTTTACATACATGCAGCAGGCACAGGACTGGCCTCCACACCTGACACACATGCAGCAGGCACAGGACTGGCCTCCGCACCTGACACACATGCAGCAGGCACAGGGTTGGCCTCCATGTTTTACATACATGCAGCAGGCACAGGCCTGGCCTCCGCACCTGACACGCATGCAGCAGGCACAGGACTGGCCTCCACACCTGACACACAACCCCTACCTCAGCTGGCTCATTCCCGTTGGATAAAATATCAAGCAGGTCTGCAGAAGAAACGAAGTAGAACCTGGGGAAAGCCAGTCGCTTGGTCTCCAGGTACTCAGCCAGAGCCTTCTCACAGCATGCCAATCTGACAGAGAACAAGGAATCAGCCTGCAGTGAGGCTCCCTCCTGATAGTCTTTATGCTTCGCTAAGTCCTTGTCATGCCAAGACAGACCCACTTGGCAGAAATCAAACTCTCCTTTTGGCCCTTGACCAGTTGGTGGAACCTCTCCACATGCTTCACCAGAACAAGTCAGACCTCACCTCTTCTGCAGCTCTTCCAGCTTGTCATAGAGCCCAGGCTTGTTTGTGGCTTCAATCACATTGGGAGTTTGCACTGCATTGGCCATTAAGTCCTGCAACAGGGAAAATGCTTCAGCTCAACCCAAACTGGCATAGAGAGTTTGGAGGGGGGGTGGGGGGTGGGGGGGGAGTCAGGCTTCGCACTTTGAAATCCTGATCGATAGCATCAAAATTCTTTGAGTCCTCTGGAAGCTGCTTGCGGATGTCTTCAGAGCCAATGAAGATGCTTTCCAGGTGACTCCATGTCCTCTGCACCTCAAACCAGATGCTGATAACAGAGTCAGTGGTTGACAGCTTTTGCTGCCAGCCTGACACCTCCTGAAGGAAGAAGGCTAAGTATTTGGAGGTCATCAGGTTCTGCAGCTGCACTTGGTTGTCCTCCAGTGTCTCGATGAGTACTTCATCCGATTTGAGCAGCATGATGCCAGTGCTGGCATGTGGCTCATACTTGAATTCCATCGCCATCCAGGTAGCATCCAGGGCACTCAGCACCTGCAGATGAGGCATAAGAAGTGAGCTGGACTCTGCAGAAGCAAGTCCCGGACTCTGTGGAAAGGCAACCAGCAACAGGAATTCCTGCTCTGGGATGCAAGCTCCACAGGTGCTATGCTGAGGGTGGACTCCAGCCCCCAAGAGCAGGAACATGAGCACCAGCAGCCACAGAGCTGCCCCAGAGCTGGGCTCTCAGCAAAGCAAGCTCAGGAACTCAGTGCCTTTTACCTTCTCCATCCCCAACTCTTTCGTGGCTTTGTCCACGATGCCTCGAACCTCATCCTCAAACTCGTGTAGGTTGAGCTGCAGCAGATCCCCGAGGGTTGTGTCCTCAGACATAGTGAATTTCACCTGGAGCAAAACTGGCTCCATCAGGGCATGAACGCTCCTTCATGGAGAGGTAGCCCAGTAGATCACCCCAATGAGCACCCACGTTTACCACCCACATTTAAAGACCCTGCACAAATATTTGGTTCTCTTTCAGCTTTTCAAACAGGTTGCAGACTTCCCCTGATGGAGGCCAGTCCCAGTAGCCTCCTGGGGAAGGGATTTGAGGCAGGGAAGCATGGGAGGGTTGGGAGTACCTGTGTTGCCTGCATGAGCTCCTGCCAGTGCCGGTCCCTGATGGCTGGGTTCTGCAGCTCGTTCACGGCGCGCAGGGAGGTGATCATGTTCTTCACGCTGTTTTCCAGCCCCGTGAACGCATCCCAGTTTCTCATTTCCTTATCCAGGTTCCGAATGTCTTTAGCCAATTTCTTACAATCAATATCCATCTGCTCGGTATTGATCTCCTTCCACCTGGTTGTCTTCCAGTCTTCCATGCTCGTGTTAACCTGAGTTGGGCAATGTGTGTTCACAGGATGTGTGCTCAGCACAAGCACTCCTCTCTCCCTGGGGTGAAGAGCACCATACCAGTACCTGCACACCCTGAGCACGCATCATGCTCATTGCCTGCACTCCTGCTGTGCACACGCCAGGATGCACAACCCCTGCACCAGCAGACCTGAGCCGTGTCTTATCTCACCTCTCAGGGTGATGAGATTCTCAGAGGACCTACAGCAACTTTGTACCTTTGTCTGGCAATGCCCAGATAGTGCAGGGTGCCCACACCTGCTGACAGCTGTCTGCTCTTGAGCCCTTGCCTGGAGGCAGTGTTGGCAACATACCCTGGGGCGAAGGGGCCAGTACTGAAACCAGTGCTCCCAGTCACTGTGTTTGCCCACAGATGGCTATGGGCAGCTATCGTTTGCTCATGCTAGGCAGCTCATGACATCTTCAGGAACTCAAAACTGACCAGCCCAGCACATTCCCATGCTTCTGCCTCCTCCTTCCCTCCCTGTCATGCTGGACTGTGGCACATACCAGCACAATCATGTCCCAGAGCTCCTTCAGCAAGCGAGCTTCCTTGGCACACGCTTTGAGTTGTCTGTATTCTGGGACCAGCACTTCAAAGAGCCCTGCTGACTTGGACAGCTCTGCCACATCACTCTGCATGGCAATGATGCCCTTCCATTGCTGCCCAGAGAAAAGAAAATATCTCAGTTGGAGATCATGTGCCAGAGACATGTCTCCTACCCCAGCCATGGTTCTGTCCCTGCTGCAGCACGATGAGGATGGGAAGGTCACTGCTGCAGGGCCAGATCCTCCCCATCTGCCTGGGAGTTGAAGCTCAGTTCCCCCAATCCATGGCACTGGGTGCAGCCAGGCAGTGCCAAGGGGACAGTGGTGACCCTGGAGTCTTCCCCTTCTTTACCTTTTTCAAAGACTTATAGGGGTCTGGGTCAGTGTAGCCAAAAGGAGCCTTTTGCTGGAACTGATTCCGGAAGGAATGCTGCCGGACCTGCATGAGGAGGACAGGGCTCAAGGTTAGCAGCCAGGAGCTGGCATGCAGGGAGAGCAGTGTGTTCCCAAAGCTTCCAATAAGCTGTTTTCTTGTCCTCAGGCCCCAGGGCAGACACCTCGAACTGCTGGCACCTCCTGTAGATATTCTTGACCTCACGGGCTTGCAGGGGTGCAACATTTTGCTTGACATGCAGGCAAAGCTTCTTGGTGCTGTTCCAGTGCTCGGGGAGGTCCTGCAAACACCACACAGTGTCAGCAGCCTGGCTCCAGGGGGCCTGTCCCTGTCCCACCACACCACAAGGATCTCACTTGGAGCTTCACATGGATCTCCTCTGGCATCTCCTCTCCATAAATGCTGAGCAGAGCGATGGTGTCCTTCAGGGGCTTGAACATGTTGTCAGTCAACTCCTGCCTCTCCTTGACCCTCATCAGGTGCCCCATCACCTCCACCAGCCCATCATAGTCTCCCTCCTCCAGAGATTTACTCAAGCCGGCGTTTGTGTCCTGGATGAAATTCTCCAGCTCCTGGAGACTGGGAAGAAGGTGGTGGCTCACTGGGCATCCCCAGGCTCACAACTGTCCCCATGTTTGCTTGGGGACTTGCCCTCACAGAAGTGCCCAGAACCTTCTCCCATACCTCCGTCCCTCAGAGGCCAGCCCCAGTCTGGCACACGAGGTTGTGTTTGGCACACTTCTAGCTGGGCTCTAGTCACTGGGAGTGCCCCATTTTCACTCCAGGGCTCACCAAGTCCCTACCTGGTGGTGACGTGGCTGGTGAGGTGCTGGCGGAGTGCCAGGCCCCGTTGCTTGATGGCATCCAGCAGTGCCTGCTTGAAGGGGCGGCAATCGCTCTGCAGCCACCCCCCAAAGACCTTAGTGTCTGCAAATCCCGACACCTCCTTGCACAGCTCCTCGCATGCATTGATCTGGGGAGGAGAGCTGGTCACAGCCTGTAGCTGGCACCTCCCCAGGCACCTGGTGTCCTCCTGGGCACCTGGTGCATCCCAAGCAACCCGCACCTCCCGAAGCACTGGTCCCATACCTCCTGCTTAAAGAGCTGAAGTGATGGGGTCCCACAAGCTGAGAGCTCCTGTGGCTGTGGCTTCTGCCCCTCAGGGTCAGGGGCACTGCCCAAGGTGAGGATGTGTTGCAGGAACTCCTCAGGCTCCTCCAGCCACAGGTGGGGTTGCTCCTCAAAGCCAGCACTGTACTCCTCACCTTCCATCATGGCGTGGACCACCAGTGATTCCACCTCCTGCTGCATGCTGGTGAGAGCTTCCTGCTCCATTAGGGTGATCTGAAGAGATGGGTAGAGCTCTCAGGGACCAGCTAAGGGGACTGGGCATCTTTGCCCACCTCCAGCCTGCCATGGACCAACCTTGTAGCTCAGCTTCCCCTGCAGCAGCCGAGGAATGCATGATGTGACAGTGTAGATATCATTGAGTAGGCTCTCCACTAGCTTCAGGAAGCTGTTGTCATCGACCTCCTCCAGCGAGGGCTGGTACCGCACTCCGTCATCGCACAGCTCCATGCGCACCTCGAACAGCGGAGCCACATTGGCCTGAAACGGGTCAGTGTGCTGTGTGCTGCTTCACGTCCTGTGTTGCCCCCAGCCCCACAGTCCCCCCATGGTGAGGATAAGGTGGGGACACCAGCACATCTGGTGCTCACTGCCTGGGTGTGCCATGGAGCACTGGGATGGGCACATTTGGCCACCAAACAAATGCCTGATGAAACCAAGAGTGAGTGGTGGGGATGGGCAACACATGGGCACCATGCTGCAGGGAAACCTGGAGACCTACATGAGAGGTCATGTTGCTGAGCAGCAGCTGCAGGGATTTGTGGACAAATTCGAAGAGCCCATCCAGGACAATCTTGTCTATGTATTCCACGTAGTCCAACCACATCTGCGATGACTTGTCAGCCACGAGCAGACCTGCATTCTCCTGTGAGCAGCAAACACCAGCTAGCATTTGTCAAAAACTACCCAGCAAACCAATCAGCTCCTCACAGTGAGTTCTCTCTCTCTCATGCTCCTGTGGGTTTGTTCTCTCCAGCTGTCACACAGATCCCACATCCCGCCCTTTCTCCCAGCTGTCTGACACCAAGACCTGCGGCCAAAACCTCATGCAAGAGGGTAGCAGGTTTCTGGAGCCCATTTGTGGTGTTCAGTGATCTTTCACTGCAGCCTTGTCTCAGCAGAGAACACAGGATTGTTCCCCAGGGTTTAGGGAGCACACCACCAGGTTCGGAGCATTGCAGCACGTGGACACTGGGCACAGTCTGTTAAACCAACCCCAGCCAAAATGTCCCAGGACATGTCTCACCTCCAGCAGTTCCTGGATCTTCCTGCCAACATCCTTCATGGCAGCACAGCACTTGTTGAAGGTGTTTTCTCTCCCATCCAGGTCCAAGAGTGCTGTCTCCTTCTTGTCCTTCCTTTCATACAAGGGAGTAGCTGAGCACTCCTGCAGGAAGAAGACAGGGCCAGTCTGTGGCTCCGGGGAAGCTGAATCCCTGCAGGAGCCTTCCTGTAAAGCACCAACCAAAACTACCTCCATCATCTGGGTGATACTTCCCACGTTTGACTTTGCTTTCTGGACCCTGGTCTGCAAGTCACACAAGACTTCTCTCATCATTTGGATGTACTCCATGACACCTGGGAGGGAAACCCATGCCCAGCTGGAGAGGTTACATGGACACCTCCAAGGCAGTGAGCATAGATGAAGCAGATAAGGTAGAGGCACATTGGGGGACCTGGGGGCAGATGCTGGGCAGGAGCTGCATTGGTGCACAGAGAGGATCTCTGGCTGTGGGTGGCCACGGGTGGATTCCTACCTTCATGATGCCAAAACAGGGTTTGCTCTGCGCTGGCCAGCTGCCCATCCACGTCCTCCAGCTCTGTTGCCAAGAGGGGCAGTTCCACGGGCAGCAGCCTCTGCTTCACCTGAGGAACCAACGTGTCCATCAGTGAATGACCAACGCCACTCCAGCAGACACACGCTTGCTGGAGCACTGGTTGCACAGAGAAATGGGGTCCCCACTCCACCAACACAGAGCTTGGTGGGCAGAAAGAGGCCAGTGTGACACCAACAGCAGTGGCTTGGCTCAGTGATGGGATGGGGAGAGACCCAGGCTGCCGGTGATGTGCCTGTTCTACCCACATCCCCACCCCTAGGCTTTAGGGCTCATTTCATAAGAGCTTTCGTCTGGAGGTTTCTCAGCCAGTTTCAGCCTGGCAAGTGCTGTTCCTCTGTCTCCCCTTTGCAACCTGCCTCGTTGTACCAGCTGACAATAAGATTCAGGTTGTCCACAAGCTTTTGGAAAGTCTCATTTTGAGCGAAGAGGCTCTCAGCACTGTCTGGGATGTCCTTCTGCTGCTGGAAGTTCAAGTACTTGACTTCACGCAGAACAGCGATGAGCTGTGGGGCAGGAAAGGCTCATGAGGGGAACCCATAACATCTCACCACAGCCTCTGAGCAGCTTTATGTTCAGGTGAGGGATCAGTGGTGTTCCCTGAGCCAGTACTCACCTCTTTGCTGAAGTTCACACTGAGGAGGGAAGAGTTGGGGTCCCTCACGATCAAGGGTTGCTCCAGGTTGAAGTGGCAGTTCTGGCCAGCTCCATGCACCCACTCCTCATAGACCTTCTTGCGGTAAGCTTGCAGCAGTGCCATCATTTCTTCATACTTCCCAGACACCAGTTTAGCTTCAGCACTGCCCATCACACTGTCAATAAATAGCTGCTGCAGTGGGGCACAGGAGGAGGCCCACACTGGGCCAGATCCTGCCCTGCATCCCCATGAAGTGACAGGGTGACCCACACATACGGGTGGTCAATGGCAAACAAGTCCTTGTGTAGACCCTCCAACCACTGCTGCAACTCCAGAGCCCACTTCAGTTGCCCAGCCACCAGTGGCATGTTCTTGTTGATGGCTGGCAATGGGGAAGCAGTTTGGGTGTCATAAAGCAGCTTCACATTCTCCAGTTCGGCCTTAAACATCCTCAGCAGGGCTGAGTAACAGGAGGAAACCTCAGCCTTTATCAGGGGTCGCTCCAGAAGGGAGGCAAACATGTGCAGCAACTGCGGGAGAAACAGGCATTGGCTACTGTGGTCCAGAGAAGCACTGGCGTGGCCTGGTGACATCCCCTGGGCACTCCCATGTGTGGGTGCACCATGACTGCTGTCAGTCTCCAGTGCTCGGGCAAGACTGCCCCGTGCCCAAGGGCAGGACCTGCTAAGCCAAAGGAAAACCTGTACCTTCAGAGTAGATGCCAGGCAGTTGCAGTCATCAAAGCCTTGGTGGATGATGGTGGCCAGCCGCCTGTCCATGATCTGGATTTTTTTCTGGAACTCTGCAAAGTCCTGGTCCAGTTGCTGCCAGAGAGAGCAAAATCACTTAAAGAACAGTAGCCTCTGTGCTTCCTTCCCAAATCCTACTGGTGAGGAATTCGCAGACCCCACCTATCTCAGTGCCCTGTGACCTGCCCCTAAGTAAGGACACATGCTCCTGTGGGACAGTTTTCCACACAGCTCCTCCAGCACTCTCTGGCAAGAAAATTTTTTCATCTAGCAAATGTTTACCCTTCCACACCAGCACCCACTCACCTCTTCTGCAGGATCTAAGGGATCGTATTGGCAATCAGCAAAAGTCTTGATGAGTTCAGAGACCTCCTCATAGATCTGAAACACTTGGCTCCCCAGGATGTTTCCTCTCAGTCCTCCCAGTTCTGCCTTTTCCAGCTTCAGAAGCTCAATGGTTGTGTGGTACAGCTCCTGGTGAACAGAAATCACCCTTTCATCCAGCTCCTCAGTGTCAAACCCTGGCTGCTCAAGCCCTGGCACTGTTTGGTACAGGTGATGCAGCACCAGCACAGGGTGATGCAGGAGTCCTGCAGTGTTCCTGCAAGCTCACAGCTCCCAAGGAGCATCCTTTCCTTTCTAGGGCCCTGGTCTGGCTTTGTGGCCTGACTTGAGGTGCCCTCATCCAGGGGCCAGGGGGAACTGGTGTCCTGATGGGGACAATGTTGCTGGGCTTCCACCTCCCCTCTGCTCCTCACCTGTGCTGGTGGTCCCAGCATACCCTGTACTATTCTCAGGGGACCCTCAGCACCCCTAAGGCAAGGGGAGCTGGCTCCATGCCCCACGGTGCTCTCACCTCAATGGTCTTGAGCCTGTGCAAGAAGGATTCAGTTCTTTTGAAGATGAGGGAAGGAGAGAACTCCCAGATCTGTGGCTCCTCCTGGAAGCAGAGAGGAGCTGTCAGAGAGTAGAGCTGGTGTGGACAAGGACAGCCAGATACACATCATCCCCTGCACCCACCGGGAACAGTGGGGGTGTTGAGTCAGAACAATGAATGCTGTAGGACTGGAAGAGCTTCTCGATGGTGGAAATGCTCAGCTTGATTCCCTCTAAGACCTCCTCAGTTTCTTCTTGCAGCCCCTTCATCACGTCCTCTGGGCTCAGGAAATTTCGAGTCTAGGACAGACATACGGGCAGAGGCTGTCAGCAGAGAGGACCACAAGGGGGTCTTCCTGCCCCCATCCAACCCTTGGACTTGTGGGCTGTCTGGTGGTTTCCTGCAACCCACACCCCGGCCCAAATCCCCTCCAGCTTTGCATGGGGGTTTTGCTGGTCCCTTGGCTGGGGTGTCTCTATATCACCCTGTGCCCGTCCCCTGTCACCCCTCGTGGTAACTGTCTGTCCCGCAGCAGGGTGGGTGGAGGAGGCAGTGGTGGCTCCGTGCTGGGACTCTACCATCTCCACGAGGAGGTTGCAGATCTCCTGCAGGATGACGATGCCGCGGGCGGGCGAGCGATAGTGCTGGCAGTGAGCGCGGAGCAGGCGGACGGTGCACAGCAACCTGTCCACGTAGGGCTGCAGCTGTGGGAACAGAGCCTTGTTAGTGTGGCCACACTGATGGGGGTCAGGCAGAGCCCAGGTAGATCCACAGCCACATGCAGCTTTGGGCTCAGTGCTGGTGCCTCTGCCTGACGAGGAGGCCAGGGGGTGCCAGGTTATTTTGCCACCAAAAACTTGCCTGGAAGTAATCCACTTGCTCCATCTCCTCCAGTAGCACCCGAAGCGGTTGCAGGTAGAGGTTGATATCTTTGGCTTCCTCCAGGCCTGGGCAAGGGGAGAAATTCGACATTGGAGATGGGGAAGCCTCACTGGCCTGAGATGCAGCTGCCATCTACATCACCCAGGAGCTTACCAGCACTGACGTCCCTGAACAGGCTCTGAAGCGCTGGCCAGTAGAAGCTGTTGGTCCTTTCCAGTATCTTAGCCAGTGCCGTCACTTGAGGTGAGAGGAGCTGGCAGGGGACAGCAGGCTCAGCACTGGGTGCTCAGAACCAGGGGGACACAGTCATGGGCTGCCCACAGGTGAGGAGCTACCTGGTCATTGATGCACTGCAGGTGAGCTGTCCTGGTGTGCCAGAACTCAAACTCAGTCTTGGGCAGTGGGTGCAGCCCTGCCAGCAGTGGCTGCGCTGAATCCTTGCTCAAGATGTCTTTGATCTGGTGGGACCACTCGATGACCACAGACTCGATGGCGTGCAGCACCGAAGCATCCACAGACCCATCCATCCTGAAAGGCAATAAAGTGATGCTCCAGTACCAGGGCTCAGCTCAGACTGGCCCTGTGTGCCTGTTTGTGGCCAACTCTGCCAACACAGCATCTCAGCATGATCTTGAAGGTGTTTTGATGTTAAGGGGTGCCCCGGGATTATGAGGGACCAAGCCTATATGCCAGTTCCTGTCCCTACCAGAGGGACTGATGTTGCCTTGGGGCCTTGCCAGGCTTTGCTGGCACCAAGCAGTGCCAGCACCACTCACCAGTCCTGGATGGTGCTGGAACCACCCTCTGGCAGCGGGAGCAGAGGCTCCCCCTGGATCTTTCCGCCCATCACAAGCATCTCATTCTTCAGCTGTTGGGTTTGTTGCAGGACGTCCTCCACCACTACGCTGGGCCAGCCTTCCATATTCTCATCAGTCAGGAGCAAGGGCTGCACCACCTGCAGGAAAGGACTCAGCTGGGCACTGGGTCAGGCTCTCCCATTGCACAAGGCAGCACTTCTGACTGCCTGCCTGAACAGTGTCAGCTCAGCCACAGCTCCAGCAGCCATCAGTGTTTTTTTCTGATGTTTCTCTCATCAGCTAAGATTCCTGTCACCCTGTAGTGAGTTTCCAACTCTCATGGGTTGGGACGTGCCAGAAGTGGCACAGCAAGTGCACCTAGTGGGGTCAGGCAGTGGTGCATGAGCCAAAGCCCCTGGCATCGAGGAGAATTTGCAGGAGCTCCTGGGGCTGAGCCAGTTGCTGTCAGTGCTCTGTGTGGGAGTATTCAGAAGAAATCTGAGAGAAATCCACTTAGACATTTCCCAGCTGCAGGCCACAGGGAAGGGGGAATTTCGCTGAGGTTTTAAAAATCACAGGGAGGAAGTGATACAGCTGAGACCCACAAGAAAACTGAGCTTGTGACCTTCGCCCAGTCCCGCTTCCTGGTGGGGTTCAGCCAGCCCACCAGCACCGTCAGCGGGCGGCTAGGAGTCACCACGAGGTCAAGGTCAGTGACTGGGACAGTTCTGTTAATTCAGTTTCTTTTGAAGCCTTAGGCAACAGTAGCGTGCAGCGAGTGTCTGGGTGGCAGCGACACGCACAGGGAGCTCAGCTCATTCTGCTTGCCCAAGCCTGGGCTTGGCGGGCACAGCTCACCTCCTGCATCACGGTGATGAGCTGCTGCAAGGGTGAGGTGCTGATGTCTCCCACCAACAGCCCACTCTGGCAGTTCTCCCGGGTGATGTTCTCCTGCTTCTGCTTCACAAAATAGATGCCCTTGCCCCTGAGGGTGGGAGGGAAGCCGATGGCTGGCAGGAGCTGCCCGGCGGGGTTCAGCCCCAGCACCAGCTGCAGCACGTCCTGCTGTTTGAAGAACTCGTCCACCACAGCCATGGCCTCCTTGCTGCCCACAAACTTGCTCCATTTGTCCGGCTGGACTCGCATCAGCAGCGCGGTGAAGCTCTCCAGGAAGCCAAGCAGCTCATCCGATGTGGCTGACATCCTACCGGCACCGGGCTCTGCCGCGGCTCCTCAGCGCCTGGGATGCGGGGACAGGGGGAGCGGGAGGCTGGCAGGCAAAGCTCCACTCAGCCAGGGCCTGTGCAGACCCCAGACTCCCCCCTTCCCTTGCTGCCCCCAAGCCACTGCCTTCAGCCTCCCTCTGCATGCCGCAACCTCCCGGGAGCTGCTGGCCCCACTCTTGCCCAGCTCCATCAGCTCAATCTCCTCCCAGCCTACTCCATCCTTAACCCAATCAGCCTCCTACCCTTGGCTTCACCATCCCCCCATCATTAGTCTCATGACATCTCCCAGTCCCAAGCTCCCCTGCCCTGTTGCACCTCTCAGCCCTCCAACGTTCTCCAGCCAACGTCCAGAGTCTGGTCAGCACTAGCCCCAACGGACACTGGCACCAGCACTGACCTCACAACAGCCCCAACGGACACTGCACCCCCCACAACTGACAGCAGCACCAACCCCAACGGACACCAGCTGCAGTTCAACTGCCCCAGCACTGCAGGCCCCGCCCCCATCCTACCACCCTCCTGGCATCCCTGCCCCTCATCTCTCATTCAGGGCTATTTGGCCACACAGCTATCACCCTGGCTAGACTCACCACATGGTGCCAACGTGCAGCATAGGCAGGGACTGCAGCAGGGGTTGCTCCCAGCTCTGCCTGGTGTTAGTGGCAGTGGCATGGCCAGTACAGGTGCTGCAATGTCCAGCTTGCTCCTGGCCCATTCCCAGTTACAGATAGTACCACCCAGGTATGATGACTCCTGGCCCCCATCACAGGTGCCCTCCCCTCCCTGGTGGCCAGCTAGCTGGCAGCTACCACACAAGACCTTGTGAATTTGAGGTACCCAAGCTGGGCCTCCTGTTGTTCAACCTCCTTGCATCATTGCAGCACCTGCCACTCTGCAGTCAGGGGGTTCAGCACTGCACAGCCCAGCCTTGAGGTCCCTGTGGGCCCATGCCCAGCTGAGCTCAGTGCCAGCCTCACTATGCACTGGGTGGGTGGCACACATGATGGAGGGAGGCATCCTTTGTGGCACCCACAGGATGGGTGATAGGTTGAACTGGATGATCTCGGAGGTCTCTTCCAACCTGGTTGATTCCATGATTCTATGATCATGCCCTTGCACAGGCATCCCGCATCAAAGTTCCCAAGGCTCCTTCCTTGTGGTCAGGGGCGAGCTGAGGGGAGCAGACAAGGGCACCATGATACGATGAGAACAGGTGAAGGCTCAAAACAGAACCATGCTGGCTGCAGCGCTGCCAGTTTCATCCAACATGGCATCACTATGGCACTGGACACTGAAATCTTGGCGGGGTGGGAGAAACATGAACCTGTTCACAAAGCCAGGGCAGAGGCTGGCAGGACAGGGCTGGGGACTGCTGCCTGTCTTGAGCCACACACAGAGCATAGGAGGCTAAGGCTGAGCACAGTTTGGTCTTTATTTGCTGCAGATCCTCAGTACTAGTTTACAAAGCCGTGGCAAAAAAAACCAACAAAACAACGAGAAAAAAAAAGAATAAAAAAATCCTTCCACCCCCCACCCTCCGGAGAGGCCTCTGCACAGAACAACCCCACATACAAAATAATCTAAAAGGAGAAAACTATACAGGAGTATTTACACCTCTGATAAATAGACTAATACTGATCCAGGTGCCTCTCTTCAGAGCATGCCTGGAGGCCAAGGAACAGGACAGGTGTTTGCAAGTTAGAGGCAGAGGATCTGCAGCCCCCAGCCCAGATGGACCCCTTCCTCCCCCACAAGCAGCCATCCCTGGCACAGGCTCCAAACACATCCTACCACTTGTTCCAGAGGGAGGGCTCATGCTGAAGGAAGTGATGGGCACCTTGGCATGACCTACCCTGCACCTCATCAAAGGGATCCTGCTGCAAAGACTCGTTAGGGCAAAGCTGTCACACCAGGGTCCTCATCTGAGCTCTGGCACCACAGATAGGTAAGGACATTTTTGTGCCCCATGTGGCACCTGTATGCTGTGACAATGACAACTCTCTGCCCCTCAGCTCTCCCTGCACTGCAGGGACCATCCCTGGTGCAGGGGACAGCTAGGGGTGGTGTCCATGGCAGCAGCATGGAGAAGCTCAGGACAGACTAGGCCCGCTACAACGAGAGCCAGGAGTCATGTCTCTGCAGGCCCCCTCAGCCACCCTAGGGCTGCCATCCTTCGGCCTGGCACCTGCAGCAGCCCAAAACCACGAACTGCTAACCACTGGCCGTCACCTCCCTGACAGGACACTACAAGTGCTTCAAGACACACGTGCTGGGAGGGTACCCAGCAGCATGAGCAGCCACATGCATGCTGGAGGGCTCAGAAGCAGGAAGGGTGTCTGTGGTGCCCAGCTGGCAGAGGTGGGAGAGAGGATGGTACAGACACATGGTGCTGCCTTCCTGCAGCTTAGCCTGGGGCAGGATGGGGCTCTGTGTGCACAGCTCTTTGTCCGGGTCCCAGCTCCAGCCTGTGAAGACTCCATCCTGGAGATGAGGCAGTGATGGGGGGTCCAGAGTCACCAAGACACTTGTGCTTGCTCCTTCTGCCCACGGTAAAGAAACTGCAAAGCTGAAGTTGGGTCCTGGGCCCCGGCTGCAGTGTGGCCCCAGCCCCACAGCCCTCCAGGAAGGGGAAAAGCTCAGGCTGCCAGGGGCATGTCAGCCTCGCAGGGCCAGCAAAGGCTGCTAGTGTCTCTTGGTGGAGGAGACCTTCTTCTTCCTGGCAGCCAGCATCTCGTAGAAAGGGTCTCGGCTGATGGCTGCCCTGGCAAGGAGAACAAGGGTTCTGGTTATCCACACAGCCTGGTGAGAGCTGCTGCAGGGTTGGGTTTGTCCTGTCTGGCAGAGCCTTGGGCAGGTCCCTTTGTGTCCCTGGGAAAGCCTGTTCCCCTCTATCCTTGCAGGGTGCAACAGGAAGAACTGCCTCCCACCCTACTCCAGACCCTGCTGTGCCCCTGGTCAGTGCCATACCCTTGCCTGGCGCCCTGTGCCATTCACTCCAGGTACTCACTTGATGCATTTGATCCACTCTTCCTTCTCCTCAGGAGTGGGGGCAGAGATACGGTACACTGTGTGGTTCCCCTCCACCACACGCCCATCTGCCTCTGTCTTGCAAGCCTTGATCACCTGGTCCTTGTTGTCAGGGATGTAGAGCTCGAAGCAGTTCTGGGAGAGAGAGAAGATAGTTCAGAGGGAGCCCCCACTCCCAGAGGGGATCCTGGGTTGGGAAGGATAGGGCAGAGCAGTAGCTCTGCAGGTGCTTCCCTGGCACAACCACCTGCAACGCAGCAGAGAGGAACAGACACACTGGAACCACCACCCCACAACCCCAGATGTGTTCTGCCACCAACCCTGGACACTGCAGTGCCCAGGCCTGGGTGTGCAACCAGTTGCTGTGAGCTGGGGTGGAGGCAGTGATTGCTGCAGGGTCCTCCCAGGGACATCCCTTGGGGGTTGCAGCACCTCCTGGGTTTCCCTGCCTCAACCAGAGCACCAGGGTTGGACCCTGCAATAGCACTCACAGGCTTCTTTGAGTCCTCCACCTCACGGATGCTCAGGTTCTCCAGGGGGATGATGCCACGGGGCTCTTTATCCTGGTGGGACCAAGCAGAGACTTTAGCCACAGGCCACATCCTACCAAACCTCACCTGTGTGCCTCAGGCAAGGCTGTATGCTTGCCAACATGCTCTCTCCCCAACACCTTCCTGCAGAGTCAGTGCTGATTAGCCCTATGGCTGCACTCTAAACTCCTGGAGTCACCATTACCTCAGAGAGCAGCAGAGCAGCCACACACTGGGATGCTGTGCCTGGTAGGTGCCACACAGGCTGGATCTGGTGCCCTGCCCCACCCCAGCTCAACCCATCCTGAACAAAGGCCACTGACCGTTGTGTACTCGAAGTAGTAAAGGCAGTTGTCTGTCAGGATGAACCAGCGACGCTTCCACGTCTTCACCCTGCCTCCTGAGAGCATAGAGGGGCAGGTTGGCTGCAGCCCTGGCACACTGTGGGCTGGGGCACGCACCGGGAGGCTCGCGGCACACGGAGCGGCCAGGGCAGAGCCGGAGCCCACACAGACACACACAGCCAAGCACCAGGCGCCGGGGCGCAAGCAGAGCCAGGCAGCACACACCACGCCGGGCAGGGCACGAGCAGGAGCGGAAAGCAGATGGACGAGGATGGAGGTGGAGGGTGATGGCGGTGCTGGGCCCACAGCACTGTGCCCACTCCCACCCAAAACACTGACTCAGCATGGCCAGAGGATGCTGCAGCCAGGGGGTCCCACACCATCCTGGACAGTGCAGCCCAGTGCCACACCACAACACACCCCAGGGCCATGGCTTGGCGTTTTGGTGAGAAGGAGCTTCACAACAGCTGCCACAGAGAGAGACGCCGCTCCTGAGGTTTGGGGAACACTCACCCCTGGGCCAGACTCTCCCTCACCATGCCAGTGTGCCCTGGTCATTGCAACAGTGCCAGACAGGCACCCATCAGGCCATGCTGCCTAAGTCTGGCATGGACCATGTGGGTTGGGGGCTGTGCTCCTGCTCCTCAGCTTGCCAGGAAGGCTCTGTGCCCTTGCTCCCCCATGCCAGCTGGCTGCCCACCCCAGTCCCTTGCACCAGAGCCAGGCTGGGACCAGCACTTCCAAGAAACCATCCCTCTGCCTCCCTCCCATCAAGTCCAACCCAAAACCTGTGGCTTGACTCCCCCCAGCCACTGCACCTCCTCTCCCAGAGTTTGTGGATGGGAAGAGGCCATGTGCCAGGCTGCCAGGGCAGGGTCCTGTGGCACAGAGAGTGGTAGGAGAAGGGGTTTGGGCCTGCAGGGGTGCAGAGCTCTGTGGAGTCAGGAAGGGCCTGTGTGGAGCCGAACGGGACTGAGGGCAGGTGCAGGCCTGGAGGGAGCACCAACACCCCTGGCAACCGGCAGCTGCAGGCACTGGAGCCAGGGCAGTGGCAGCACTCAGCATGGAAACTGCTGCAAGCCTGCAGCATGACACGTGGCACAGTGCAGATGGCTCCTGCCAGCTCACTTCCAGCTCCAGGTTCTCTGTGTCTCCAGTCTCCTAGGCACGGGCTGGGGCCCTTCCTGAAGACACCCCAAACCCATCCCCATCCCTCGTGGCACCAGAGGCAAAGACCTATCACGACCAGGCCAAGCTGCCTGCGGACACAGCAAAGCACAGACTGGGCACAGAGTGGCTATGGTTGCTGCCCCATCTGTCCCCGGGCTGTTGGGTGCACCAGGGCAATGGAGTGGGCCAGTAGACCTTGGAGAGTGCTTGGCATTGGCAGGGCCGGTACCCTGCTTCCTTGCCTTGGTGGCGGCAGGAGCGGGGCTGTCCCCTCAGCAGGCGAGGCCCCCGAGGCGGTGCGGGCGGTTAGCAGCAGTAGCAGCGATGAGACTAATCACCAGCAATTAAAAACGAAAAGGACGCGAAGCCCCAGCAGCGTGAGCAGAGCAGGGAGAGGGGTACGTACCTCCTGGAGTTGGGGGCAAGGAAAGGAAGAGCCAAAATCATGGAAACATACAAATGAGGGAGAAAAGAAAATTAAAAAAAAAAAAAAAAAAAAAAAAAAAAAAAAAGGAAAAAAAAAAAAAAAAAAAAAAAAACCCCCAAACAAA